>OX632356.1:12646519-12901519 GCA_951751655.1 Ophion costatus | reverse complement strand
CTTCGAAAATGAAATATATTTCTCCCTGTTAATTGGCAAAAGACTCATGGATCCTTCGAAGGTTCGAGCCAATGCTACTATCAAAAAGTGTGCGTCGTATCCCGACAAGTTGTGAAAAACTATCGGCACTACGTGGGCAATTTTGTAATTCAAATTACATTCTTGATGAGCGGAAAATGTGACATTTTTCGGCCAACTTGAAACTTCGACTTTCATCGCTATTTAAAGGTTTCATTTGTACTATAGTTTGAAAAATGTCGTGCAATGAGCTGGCGAGTCCTTCTAATTCACGCATGAGCTATTCGATACAGGTCTTTCCACGAAACGCCTTGTACTCCGAGAGAGCGTCATTGAAACTGCAATGCTTATAGTACGCAACACTGTGAGGGGTGTGCTTCTGATAATTTACAGTGTTAGCCTGTGGTGCTGTGACAGGTTTGAGCAAACATTGCAAATCCGCATAAATTACAAATGGAACTATTGCCTTGTGATTTTTGAATTTCAATATTGTATTCGTACCTTCGGGAAAAGTAACACGACCATTATTACTGCAGTCCTCTTTGTACCGTTGCAATATTTCTTCTGTGATGAAGTGGCACAAGCACCGGTCACAAATCCACAGGTGGTGTCCTTTCCTCGACGCCTGCACACTCAAGAGTCGCGACATGTTTCTAATCCACGCGAAATGATGATACACCTTAGGAACGGAATCCTCCTCCTCCTCATCCTCCTCCTCATCGATTTCCGCCTTGATCATGAGTAGATGAATCGTCGGTTTATCTGACAGTTGCTTACTCAGATATATCGGCACAATTTTACTAATGCCGTCTTTTGTCGTACCATCAATGCCATACACATGGATCGATAAGCCATTCGATCGCTCAAATTTTGTGATCTTTGACAAACTCATCGGGAAATTCAGACCTTCGTAGATGAGCACCTCGCTGTAATGAGGATACGAACTCGTACGATGGGGATCACGCCTCGGTCGTGGTGAGAGAGCTGCGGTGACGGACCAGAGAAAACAATAGGGGTCATTGTTTTCAATATTGATGACGGCCCGTTTCATCTGTATATCTTGTGGGAGACGCGTGTAGGTGGACGAGCTTCCTTCCAGTGTTTCGTACTTGTTGATGTTCTCAAGTAGATGTGAGATTTCGTGTAACGTCCATCCCGACTTTTTTTTGCGAAAGTCCTCGATTTTTGCGGAGAGTTTTGCTTAGACGTGCTCGATGAACCACTCGGCAATGTCGCTTGATCGCAGAATGATTGCGTTTTTCGTTTGAAATGTCTTTTCCTCCTCAATGATTTCATCCGCTTTCATGAGGTGGAATTTGCACGCTAAAGTCACATTCACCTTCACGTTACCCTCCTCGCGCACGATATTGTCGAGTTTTTATACTACCACGCGCATCGCATCTTCGAGGAAACTGTGTATATCTCTGTGCTCGAAAGTCACAATCGAGCCTGTCTTTATGCGATTTTTGAATGCCGCCTCGACAACAATTTCGCTATTGTCGATTGAATGTTAAGTTTTTGAACGACGTTGAGCTCTGGTTTTTTCAATGTTTGCCCCAAGAGTTTCACATGCACGTCACAGAACTTTTGCCACTTCTCCACGTGGGATAAAATGTTCCGCGCACCCCTCAACGTATCGATAATTTTGTCGCAATCGTCCATGGTCACGACTACTCGATGAATTGAAATCAAATGCCTATGCAGAAGGGCTCGCGAATATATATTTGAGAACCAGATCTCTACACAACCTCGTACGCGCGCGCGCGTGTGAGTGTATGCGCGCCGGCTCGAACGTCGAGTTTGTATACACAAGATCGAGTTCCAAGCAGCGAGACGGTGCTCTGTTTTCAATCTCCTACTCGTGTCACGTCGCGATCAATTGCACACAATGTATTTTTAAGCCTAATACGCACGATAGCGGCATTCTTATTTTTCGGCGGATCTGAATATTTTTCTTTAGAATTAGCTACCACGGCGGAAATGTAGCCTATCGATAATAATATAACCGAGCGTTTCGCGTACCATCCCACGCGAATGAGTAGCGGCCTTAACGATATCGAGTACAAATATACAAGCGGGAAAATTTCAAACAGTCTCGTTGTAATCCGAACAGAGTCCGAGTGCATCGCAGTGTCCTTAAGACCAAAAATACACAAAGGAAACCTTCGGATTACAAGGATGACGAACACGTGAAGCGACATGCACGAAATGCTTGATGATATGCGTAGAGACGTAAATATATAACGACGCGACGATACCGGATTCTAATGACCAGCCAAGAGAGAAAAATGTCCAAACTCTTAAAATATACACTCGCTAGAAGAAAATCCTCCGATCCAGGAAGTTGATCCGGTCATAAAATTGCGTTGATATTTCCCACGTGGACTCACGGGCCTCGGTCAACAAGCCCCACCTCGAGCGTACGTTCTTTCCGCCGACAAGGCCCTTTTTCCTCTGTGTATTTTTCCGCGCTCCAGATAAAGAAGCGAAGCTCCAATTCCTGGAAATAGAGCGACGAGCCTACGTCCTGCTCCCACTCTCTATGTTCGACCAATCAACCGAAGAGACCTATATTTTATGCCTTTTCCACCAATCCAAAAAGAATGCACCACCATAAGTGCACTTTCCAGAGTTTTCTTCTCCCACCACCTCAGCATCTCAATTTTTCCTACATCCTGGAAGAAGAAAATCATCAAGGGTGTGTTCCATCACCACTCGTGGAGAACAGTCTTCCGACATTTTCCTTCGCGTTCAGATCAGTCTTCCAACCGATTCTGTTGCAATCAGATCGTAGTCTCGCAAAATCATCCATCGAATTAACTTCACTTCTTAATCTTGTTCTGACAGAGTTCGAAGTGTAGTACCAGTATCATAGAGTTTCGAATATTATACATCTTCGGGTTTTGACCGAAGTGTCGTATAAACGTTTAGTCGACTCTAGCGGCCTCGAGTACGTAAGGTAGTTCGAGTGCTGTTTACTACGCGTATATACATAAATACTCTCAGCACCCCAAAAGTCTGGTGCTGGTGACCGCTTACCGAACGCTAAGCGTGGCGTCCGTCAACTAGGCCCTTATCTGCGAGCGACAACCGATATCCTTGCGAGCGAGCGTACCTACACACGGATACACCCACGATAATAGCGACCAATGTACGCGACAAATTTCATTTTATGTTAATCCGATTGTTCCCCCGACTTCACAGTTCTTTTTATTGTCATTTTTTTGTATAAGTAACTTTATTAATCCAATCACTTATTTGTGATAAACCCTTAGTTAAGTTTGTACAAATTTGTCGGATTATTTCTCGATACCAAATCACTGCACGATTTCCTAATTTCAACTCATTCCAAGCACTACCCCTTTTTACCCTCATCCCGTGCTATTGCGCTTGTCGTAGGCAAAAAAGGAGGGAATCAAAAAAATATATGCCCACGTCCCTTCCCGACGTGACACTCGACATTTTTCTCGAAATGCCTTAGACCAATGAAGTTTGTCGGTGAGGAGATCTTTCGCGGGCCGTGGCTCCAAATTAATTTTATCAAATATCATCCACAGCGAATGCATCTGCGTCCACGAGTCTATTTCCCCCTTCAATTGTTGAATGTCTCTCAACAATCGTTCGATGCGCACTCTTAATTCCCGTCTCTTGGACGAATTTTGTTTTTGCTGCACCGCATGATCGTTTATTGCGCAGTCTTCCGCAGCAACTTCTCGACAAGAGCTTATTTTTTCCGCGAATCACCTACAGCTCCGTATCGCCCGGGATGAACATTATCGTTAAATGCTTCACTCCCTTTGATCTTTGGAACTTTTGAGTGGGAGGGGGGAGGAGGAGCGTTTCGAAATTGATCGTTGGCAAACTTATTCAAATTTTGAGAAACGACATTTTTTTAATCTCTGAAATGACTCATGTCGGCGGGGAGGCTATACTGACAAATATTTTCTAGACACCCCCACTTATTTCTCATGGCGGCCGAGACACGGTTACCGATGCCGCATTTGATTGGGGGGGGAGGGGTCTTTGTCAAGCGCAGCATCTGCAAGATGTGTGTGTGTGTGTGTTTTAGCACGCGCGCAAAATGTCGCATGGCTCTAGTATAAACAGCGGTCTTTTTGATCTGTTTATTTCCTCCCATCACCTACTAATGGGGGGTGGGGGGAGGGAGCCGAGCGCAGAAAAATGTCGCGCGCCGGAAGCCTCACCACCACACAGAAACGTTAATTTCCACGTAATTATTAGGGAAAAAACTGACGTAATCCAGCCGTCATTTTGACTGGATAATCAATGTTTAAACACTCCCTCCCCTGGGTTTCAAATTTTTAGAAAATAATCATTCAACACAAGTCGCTGACAGGTTTCAACGCGTCAATGTATAAACAAAACTATCGCACGGCGGAGGGGGGTTGGGGTCAAGCCGCAGAAGGCGCCCGATGACTCGCCATCCACAAATTTTTAAAACGATTTTTGAGCAATCAGCCCCCCTCCTATTCTTCTCTCCGCTGACTGTTGGAGGGGGAGGGGGCCCTTTTCCACGCCACGTAAAGGATTTCTGAGAAATCAGCCCGCCTCCACTCGTCCTACCGCCACTCCCTCCTTCTGGCAGGAGGGGAATTCCCTTTTACTAAAAAGCACTTCGACTCTTTGTCAGTCGTTGCGCGGCCTCGCTAGGAGTGGGTCGTGGGTCCCCGTGTTTATCCCCCCACCCTTGCGTCGGCGGATGGGATCACCATCGGTCGGTAAGCAGAGAGCCCCACTATCAGTCGCTAAGCAGAGAGCCCCACCATCGGTTGGTAAGCAGAGAGCCCCACCATCGGTCGGTAGGTAGACATCGACAGTCGATAATGCAGGGGTCGATTCTACCGCTAAATTCCTACCTTACCGACCGCTTTCTTGTTCGATTTACAGCTAAAGGTCGGTAACATGTCGGTAGTAGGAATTTTGCGTTTGAATCGGCCCCATTACACTACTGTGGGCGATGAATTCTGTGTTCCCGTTTTCGTCGGATAGTTTTCAATTCCTAGTCAGCCAGAGGTGGGTGGGACGTTTCAAAAAACATCACCGGATCAGGCAGCGGAAAATCACAAAATTTATGAGCTCAAAAGAGCACGCCACGATGAAGGAAGTGTCAGCAGCTGCAGAGCTATTCCAGATGCGAACGAGAGTCATTATCCCTGATTTCGACCTGGATTACGTTATAAATACCGATCATATGGGATGCCAGTATCAATCCACTTACAATAGATCGCTTGCAGAACAAGGGGTTAAAACTGTTCTTGTTCAAAAAAACGATTTAAACAAAATTAGCCGCTCCTACACGGCGCAGTATGCGTTAACTGCATCAGGACAAATCTTGCCTTTCGTGTTTTTATGTATGCAGGAACCGTCGGGTAAATTTGGTCCAATCGTTGGAAAAAAGAGTGCACGAGTTGAAAAAAAATTCAAAAACGTGATTGTGACTTGCACATAATCGGGGAAGTTCACCAAGTAACTGCACGAAGAATTTTTAAAATCTTCTATTTCGCCGTACGTGGGCGAATGGAAATTTCTTTCCATCATCAATTCGTAGGGTAGGCAAACTGACTAGACACTCTACGATCGTATCTCCGTCGACGAAGCAAAAGCGTGCACTTGTACTGTTAAAGTTATTTCACCCAAGTGCACCCCGCTTTGTCAACCGTGCGATGTTTATTTTTACCGTCAGGTAAAAATATTTATTCAAAAACTACAAAATGCTCCGGAATTGTTAAATAATAACCGCGAAATCGCTTCGCGGCAGGACTCGATACGAATACATTCGTTACTGCTGCCTCAGTTCAGCGCGCTCGTATTCATTCCAATTATTAAATATGCCTGGTTTGCGTCGAAATTAATTGATGAAAGACCAATTTTTTAAAAATTTATACGACCAGTGTTTTCCGGCATCGCTGCTATAAAATCCGTGTGCCTGTGAAGAGGTAGCATTTATTAGATGTGCATAGTGCCGCAATAATCTGTGCTTTCATCGCGCAATAAATTAAATACTGAGCGAATACTGTGTTACAGCTAATTATTTCCTGACCATTTATTCTAGCGTTAATATTGGTCAGCCGAATCGTGATCCTCGTCTAATCTGCTTATTACCAAATTTTCGGTCGACAAAATTGCGAGCTATCGGTTCTAAATGAGCTGGATAACCATCATGTTGATATCAGAGTTTTTGCCGATCCCACAATGTTAGATCTTCAAGCAGCATAGGTAATATTTCTTCCAGAAAAGCAGCGTACCTTATTCCAGTCTGATTACGATCAGTGGAGTATGGACCAATTCTATTTTTCCATATGCCGCACTACATATTAACACTCCATATCGTTGATGGATATCCACAATGATGGATAACACAAATTTGTGACGTTACTCTCCCCTCTCATCGAGCACGCACAAAAAAAGTCCGCCCGTTTTCTCGCTCTTGGGCGCCAGCCCCGAGGTGGAGGACCTCGGAACAAAATTTATCTTGCGAGAGAAGCGGGGCGAACCTGAATTTTCCCGGTAGCGTTGCACACCATTCGGTAGAGGGGCGAAGGCCGAAGCGCGGCACACAAATAAAAACCACTGGCGATTTGACGAGTCACAAGATTTATTTCCTCCTCTCCTCTCAACAATCCTTCGCTTTTTTTTTCTCTATCCCCGTCGCGACAAACTCCGGCATCCGCGCCTTAATAATCGACGGAGATCGCACACACAAATTGAGACGGCACAACTAAATCTACGGACTCCAACCCGCAAAAAAAAGAAATCTGAATCCCTCTCGGCGACTCCCAATAATAAAAGGAGGACAAGGTGACGCGAATGATTTTTAACTATTTAATGTCTTCCTGGTCGCGTCGGCGCCCCGCCACAATGATCTCGCTCTACGTCGGACAATTCCCCGACACACAAAAATTCCACATTTACTCACAGGGCCCAAAATCAAAACTTCCAAGAGAGCGAGACGACAGTCCTACCGGCGTTTTCCTCAGAGCGAGCCTTCGAATTCCCCAGGTCTCGTCCGTTGATCGTTAGCGGCGGCGTCGCTTTCTCAGTGGGCGGCTGCAGCAACGGCCCGGGAAGCGTCTATCCTCGTCCAACGCTGGGATTAGAGTCCCTCCCTCTTCTTCGAAGTCGTGTCACGCGAACGCGAGCCTTGGCCCCCCCACCCCTTCCGATATCGTTTATTCGGCGCGATCGACGACAGAGCGCGTTAGATATTTCGAATCGGAGCGAGATTCGAACCTTCGCTCGATGGTCGCCTACGATCGCCCGAATTTCCGCGCAAGACGAAGGTGCTCTTGGCCGATGTCTAGCCACCGGGTGGAGTGTCGATAGAGGACATTTTTTCTTTCCCTCTCACAGCTCGCGGTGACGGTGTTTTAACGGTTCGGGGGGAAGCCATAAGCCAGCTGCTCACCGCGAGGCGACCTGAACCTCGCGCGCTTTTATAGAGGAAGCCTCGCCCAATTACAGGGGAACCACGCGAACGTAACGGACTAGAGTAGGTGAGGCGCTTCATACAGGATCGCTGACGACCGACCTCGACGGCTTCGGCGATCAAAAAGGTTGGGCCGAGATGAGCTGACTCTAGCCGAAGTCGTCTGAGGAAAGGCTTTCCTCGCCAACCTCGACGTTGCCGATGCTTGGGCCGCGATGCCTTGATGCGACGTTCCCCGGTAAGGGCTGTCTCTCGCTCGCATTAGTATGTAACAGTATAAATGTGAATTAGAACCGACCAAATATAATTTAAGCCCTGTTGGATCGCTCGAGAGGGAGATTCTGGACGACGAGAGACGCTTCTTCTGCCGAGCCATGCCCATAAAAATCGCGAGAGCAATGCGGAAATTTGTGAGGCGAAAATACGCCGTCACACTTGTCGTAGCCATCTGGGATTTTCCTCCGCCCAATAGTGCATGTTCACTTCTCTATGGTTTGTGAACGTTGACTCGTCAGTAAATAATACATCATTAAAGAATTGTTTGTCCATCCGCAATTGCTGCTGTGCCCACTGACAGTAGTTGATGCGATTTTGAAAATCATTCGCTTCGAGAGCCTGATGCCGCGTCATTCGGTATGGATGGAAACGATGACGATTCAGGATTCTCCACACACTTGATTTCGGAATCGGATATTGTTTTGATAGAGTCCTACAACTAACACGAGGGTTCACAGCAACCAAGATATTAGTTTCTGCATCTTCCGTGGTTCGCGTTTTAGTACGGTTTTTCTCAGCAGGATTAACACTAGCTGTCGCGCGAAATGACGTGACTACCGCGTCAAACGTTCGCTGGATTGGACACAGTCGATCTGGAAATTGCTCAGCGTACAACAAACGCGCTCTTCTGGAATTGTGCTTGCTTCACCGTAACACAGTATCATGTCCACTTTTTCGAATTGCCGGTACATTTTTAAATTATGAATCGCTTTTACCCAAATTCGAAATCAAACGGAACGACAATCTCGATTGAGCTGTATACGATACAGACTAACGCGGGCTGGCAAATAAAGAGAAGGTATTCGAAGTGTTGTCGATGACTACGATCTCCGACATCTCTCATTTCAAGCTAATTTCGAATACCTATTAAACCGAAATACAAATCTAAATATTTCGAATGACTACCAAATATTTAGGAGTGATCCGAGATATTTAGATTTCCATCATCGATACTGACTTTGAATGACCTTGAACGATATTGACCTCCCAATGTTTTTATGCGGCTTGAGGTGTTCCACAAGATGGTTGAAGAATAATCTACCATTCCATTAAAAAAAGTGGAGGTTACCGGCACTGTGCGTCAGCGCCTCTACCGAAATAAAAAAAAAATGGTCACATTTGATGGCCCCCTTTGTGTCGTACAACTTTTGTCTGAAAATGTTTTTTGTGACGTCGATAATTACCGCGTCATTTCGGGTGGCAGAGTTGAGAGGGACACCCTGTATAATAATCACACTGATTGGTGCAGACTACTCATTCATTGTATCTATCGAAAATGAATTGCATTGAAAAACAAAACATTAATTTTCACGTGTAAATCAAATGGAGAATAATAAAACTTCATGAGTCACCTGTTAGAATTAACTTACAGGCTGCTCCTTTCACAAGCTTCTTTGTTTTATTATCGGGTAATATTTCAAATATGGAGAGCCGGAATCGGGAAGATTTTTTTTGTGTCAGTCTAGTATATATATATTTTTTTCATTTATTTTGGGCTATAACATAAACTATATATATATATATATATATATATAGACACGAACACCAAGTGAAAGGTAAACAAGGAGGAACGAGCAGCCGATCTTAAGGCGAATCCAACAGGTCGACAAACTAGGGATCAAGAAGGGGCGTCTTCACCAGGAGAACGGGTTGCCCTCTTCACAGACGTTTTAGGTCCATGTGACCCTTAAACACCGTATAAAAGGGCCTCGATTTTCTGTAATCGGGACTCTTTTACTCCAACCCACAAAGGTTAAGAGTTACTCTGGTAGCGATAGGAATTAGGAACGAAGAATTGTGAGTCTACCCACCACCTCAGACAGGCGATAGGAACCGGGATAACCGGACGCGTCCTGTCAGTACATCGGCGCCCTCGCCTCGTGAAGAAGTGTCTTGGCATTGCACCAGCATACCTCGACACTTCCTGCACCCCGAACTCAGACCACGACCTAGGATCGGGCAATCCTAAAAGGATTGACGCATCGACCGCAGCATTGCGTCTGCCATCCGCGAAGTGCCAAAAAGGGCCAAGCAAGCCGACTGTGCCGAACATCACGCGTAAAAAGGAAAAAAGAAAAATCCACGATTTCGGTTAGGCCAGTCGGCACACGGCATGGCGCCGTCTGCTCTCGGGCACACCAAAATCTGTAGGAAAGTAAATGAGACAGAAAATTACACGAAATGAAAGCCACGGATACGGCCTTGACTCGAATCTGCACATTTAGGCGGGGACCTAGAAACAAAATCGGAGACAGTCGATCACAAGGCACCGCGAAACACACACACACACACACACACACACACACACACACACACACACACACACACACACACACACACACACACACACACACACACACACACACACACACACACACACACACACACACACACACACACACACACACACACACACACACACACACACACACACACACACACACACACACACACACACACACACACACACACACACACACACACACACACACACACACACACACACGCGCGCGCACATGCACACGCGCACACATGCACACACGCACACACGCACACACGCACACACACACACACACGCACACACGCACGCACGCGCACACACACACACACACACGCACGCACGCACGCACGCACGCACGCACGCACACACACACACACACACACACACACACACACACACACACACACACACACACACACGCACACACGCACACACGCACGCGCGCGCACACGCACACGCGCGCACACGCGCACGCGCACACACGCACACACGCACACACGCACACACCCTTCATTGCCCGGAATGACAGCAGCGGCTCGCGACCCTCGAGAAACAAACATATTGACACACATGCACACAAACACCACCTCGAACTGAGAGTTAACGGAGACTTTGTCCTTGATTGAGCAGCGGGAGATGTTAGCGGCTCAACATGAGCAGCTAAAAGAACAGGAGGGATGCCTCTATGGACCAGGCATTGCCGACTAGCGGTAATTATAAACACACTTGTGTAAACACATTACCAAACTTTAAACGCGTTTTTCTCGAAAACACGTTTTTTAAAATGGCTGACATTCTCCTGACCGCTGTAGATAACATATCGACCTGAAATCTGGAGAGCATACTCAGAAAATATGTCTTCACAGAATGACGGATCGTTTTTTCAATAGATACATTTTTGCATTTATTATTTATCGTTTTATGCGAAAAAAGCGAAAATTCCTTTTTTTTTAAATTGCCGCCATTTCCTGTAATTAGTACTACACGAAAAACCCATCCGTCATTCCATGACCAAAGGGTGACAGATTGATAATATGCTTTGAATTTGTGTTTCAGATAAACAAAGAGGGGGCAGTGATGTCAGCCGTTTACCTTCCGCGATTTGAGGACCTGTTTTCGCGGAGCTGCAACGGCCGCCATTTTGGTTTTTTTTTCAAAAAATTTTTTAATGTTCTGTATATCATGGATAAAAGCAAGAAAAAAACCGCACTCGAAAAGCTTTACTCGTTTCCTTTAAAAAAATAAAATGTTAACACCTGAAATATGGCACTCCAAGGACAAAGTCTCCCTTAATGATCCAAACACCCATCCCGGCTGATGATATAAATACACCACGACATGCCTAGGCCATAAGTGGAATAGCTGAGCCATTTTTCCCGTCAAATCCTTTGAAAAAATAAGCCCTCGTCCCGGGTTTAAATATCAAATAATAATCGGTTCGCAAAGAAAGAAAAAAAAAACGAAAATAATGAAAAAAAATAAACAAATAATAGAAAGGGCGAATCATTTCAATATATAGGTTATGTTTGAAAAATATATAGCATGATATCCGGAAAAGCTTTAATTATCACAATGATGTTAACTAATTGATATCGCTTATGCGATACGACCAATAATTGTAGGAATTCATTTGGTATCTGATGTTATAGCTGCGTCTAAGATGCTATAAACACTCGATAACGTAGGGGCAGCGTGCGTAACTATGAGTAGGTAGGACTTAGATTCGATCCCATGTGCAGGCGAAATTATTTACTTCGAAAAAAATAATTCCGGAAGGTCAGGGAACGACGAATTATGATACAAGATGATTGTGGTAGAACTGTAAATTGATTTTTTCATTTTATTTTGGACGTATGAAATATTGTATGCATATAATACACTTGGATTTGCAGTGTATATTATAAGCAAATAAGGATTGAACCGAATCTTTATTTAATTTGAATACATTTAATACTTTTAAAGAATGGCTGAAACAAATGAAAAAATAGATTTACAACAAATATGATCGTAGTAGGCCGTGAGACAAGGGAAAAACTTATTTGATTTTAATTAAATGATTTTGGCAGTGTATAGCGTCCCTAGTTTATACCGACGAGGGAGTGTTACCGCGTGTTCCAAATATGCCGGCATCGGAACGTCTCAGCGTGCCGTCGCTGTCCCCTCATCTTATCGAACTGACGTATTCCAAAGTTTCTGTCTCAATGCTGCGATAACCTGCCTCGTTTGTACCGACAGCGAGGAGCGTCACCGCGTGCTTTATTTATGACTCAAACGTGGTGTGAAGATAATATTCGAAATTTGGAGTTTGCTGCATCAATACGGTGCCCAGATAGACCGCCATGATTATCGCGCCGTGCATACAAGTGATGAAGCAAATTTTACAGCATATTGGCTACTTGTGATGCAAAGCCGGAAATCCATTTAGTATCATGAACGTACACAGCATTTTGATGTGAATACGTCATTTACAAATGCATCATACGTGTAGATCACGTGGAACTCATATACAGGGTGCGCCAGAGAAACTTACTTATTTGAAAGGTCAATAAAAACAAAAGTACTTCAATTATTGTTTTAAATTTTTTTTTATTTGAGAATACAATATCCCAATTTTTTTTTCATGTAGTCTTGAAAATGACATCGGATAAATGGCGACCCCCATTGCGCATACACTGATGAAGTCGATTTTTGAAATTCGTATCCAGTCTTTGCAGCATATCAATCGGTATGTTGGCAATGGCGTCGCGAATGTTGTTCTTGAGGTGTGCTATGGTCCGTGGTCGATCGACATAAACCAGAGATTTCAAATAACCCCATAAAAAGAAATCGCATGGAGTCAAATCTGGAGAGCGTGCCGGCCATTGGAGATCGCCTCTGAGAGAGATGAGGCGGTCGGGGAAATGTTGTCGCAACAAATTGACGAAGACCCACCAACAAATTGACTCCATGCGATTTCTTTTTATGGGGTTATTTGAAATCTCTGGTTTATGTCGATCGACCACGGACCATAGCACACCTCAAGAACAACGTTCGCGACGCCATTGCCAACATACCGATTGATATGCTGCAAAGAGTGGATACGAATTTCAAAAATCGACCTCATCAGTGTATGCGCAATGGGGGTCGCCATTTATCCGATGTCATTTTCAAGACTACATGAAAAAAAAATTGGGATATCGTATTCTCAAATAAAAAAAAAATTTAAACAATAATTGAAGTACTTTTGTTTTTATTGACCTTTCAAATAAGTAAGTTTCTCTGGCGCACCCTGTAGCTGTGCTCGTGTCCACAATTAATATCTGCAAATTTTACGTCATATTGAAGCCATGTGTAGATATTTTGGCGTGTATTCACTGTGGTAGCATTAATTGTTCTCATGAATTGTACTTAACATGAACGCCATTACGTTTACGTTGATGAAGACATTTTATGAGCTCATTCAGTATCATGAATTTGAAATACATCGTGACTTAAATTTTTCGTTTCAAATTGCATCGTCCGTTGACTACAAAATAAAGCCATAAGACGGCAAATTTGAATTTTACAAGGAATATTTGAAGATTGACGTCATATGGAAGTCATCCAATGACCTTTATTAACGAATTCACTGGATAAGCACTGGTAGTAGACATGCTATATAGCAATATGACGGCGATATGAATGTTTCTCTGTGACACATTCGATAAGCACAATATGAGAGCGATATGCGTGTTTCTGAGTGATACATCCTATGATGGCGATATTCATGTTTCTTCGTGATCCATTCGATGAGCGCAATATGACGGCGATATATATATTTGTTAGTAATACATCCAATGAGCGCAATATGGCGGCGATATGCATGTCTTCAGTGATACATCCTATAACAGCAGTATACATACTTCTCAGTCATACGTTCGATGAGCGCAATATAACAGCGATTTGCATATTGATAAAAACCACGAATTATAACAATAGGCAAAGAAGGAAAGAAAGTTTACGCAAGTGTTGGAATGGCTAGGTAGGTAGCGCGCTCAGCTGTAGCATTAGAAGCCATCGGTTCAAACCGAAGGTAGGAAAAAACTTTAAGGGCTTACTTACACCTGTGTAGGTCAAAAAGATCGATTTTTCAAAAAGGTGCTCATTCGAAAGTACTATCCTTTGAGTGTTTACCCTGAAAATTTCATAAGGAAATTCGCAATAATTACGAAGTTATAGCGTTTTGTAACTGATCGGGTGAGCAACGGCTAACGGTTGAGGCGCAGGTAGACGCGGCCGTTGTCATCTGTTTGTCTATGAGCCGGGTGTTATGAGGTTAACACAGCAAAAAAAATATCTAATGGAAGTGTCAACATCTAAGGAAGATCTATCATGAGGCCCAGGAATTGACGATTTCATGTAAGTTTAAAATAAGCCAGTTACTTCAGTATAAAATGTACTCAAAACTTCAAACGTGTTTTACTCGAAAAAGTGTTTTCAAAATCGGTATTAGAAACATTTCCGCAACTACTGGACCGATCGGGATCAACTTTAAGCAGTTAGGCTTCACACATTAATGTTAGTACTTATCGAGCCGTTTTTTCGATACTTGGCATAATTTTTTTTTGATCATAAGTAATGTAAAATTTTCAGGCGAAAAACTGCCTATTTTATCCCAGTGACTGCCATGACCCGAAAAAATAAAAAAATTTAAATCCGCATCCTCAAGTATTAGTTTTATTTATCTACTTTAAGAAACAAATATTTTTTTTAGATAAAAAACGGCAGAGGCACACCGGGTAACGCAAACGCTGTCGACAAAAACGCGTCTCAGGAAAATGACTGCCTCTTTTTTACCGTTTGAAATTTTTTAATTAAATTTTCACACAATGTAGATAAAATGACATACGTTAAAATGTATATCATGGTTGTTTAAAAAATCAATTTTATACAATAAAAGAATCTCAAACATAACCTTTCTTTATCCGTCTCGGGTGTATGTAAGCCCTTAACGAGGCAGGATACGGTTCAATTCATTTATCATATAGCCAGAAACATGAATAAATCAAATATGGAAACAAAAAATACTACCAGATTTTATTTATCAAAATTTTTTGATTTCTTAGTTTCCACGCCATGGCACCCATATGAGCACAATATAGTTACGTCACGCCATGTCGCTAATATGAGCACCATAGGAGCACTACAGTGGGCTAGTGCTGATTAATTCACTGCATGCATACTCGCGTAAGAATAACTTCGCTTTATTTGGATGTGTTATTGTGAATCATCATGCGATTACAATATGACCTGAAGGGGGCCACTCATAAGGGATATATAGCTGTGTGACTTTTTATGCGGCATAGAAGATCTACATATGATGTCAATGTGAGCTATATGTGCCTATCTGGGTTATTACAGAACGTTATTGTTGCGTCGTTTTCCTACAAAATTTCTATCCTGGCAGTATATATTTATGGCGCCAAACATGCACTGCGTCGCAAATTTGCAGCTAAACGCGGAAGCAAAATACACCATGGTGGTAGCACAGTGTACCGCCCCATGTTGTCATCTTGCAGCTATGATGCTGACACGTAAATTTTCATAGCACGTTTGCCAATCCGGGTAGTAACGTTTCCATGGTCGATGCCGTAGTATGTACCCCTCGAAAACATTGTTGTTTGTTTTAATTTATAAAAAATTGTGGTTCACCTTAAAGACAATAATTATCTGTTGTAATTCAAAAAATGATTTTATTATCTTTTTTCCATCAAGCGATTGTACAAAAAAATGAAATGATTCATAAAATAGCTAAATACAGTGTACGTATTATGCAAGTGTACAAGAAATGTTGCACACAAAATTGTCAAGGGTCCAAAAAATGGCCAAATACTGATTTTTTCTAGTAAACGAGTAGTAAAAAAGAAACATAGTTTTTTCAACACGAAGGTACATATATTGAGAGCCTTTAAAAAAATCACCGAAAAGTACAGAAAAACAACAAAGACATGGCCACCAGCAAAGGATGAATTTTTTTTCGCGACGTTCGGCGGTGGGGCTTCTCCGGCTTAAATAATCCAGCTGAAATGTAAAAACCAAACGGGTTATTTAAGTTAACAATAAATACAAGTCGTTGACGGTAGTCGATTTCGAAAATCATTTTTTTTAACACCGTTGCGGCGAATTGAAACTTCATCATATAAAATATGAAAAAGTCGCTATTTTTACGTAACTACTAGAAAGTGAAGATCGATTTTAAAAAGGGAAATCAGCTACGAATCTTGAGGTACTACTAGCGGATTGACTAGTCAACAGAAAATCTGTAAATTTTCGAATCTGAAAAAAGCAAAATGTAATATATTTTGGTATAGTGGCCATGATAGGGAAAGGAATTATTTGAAAAATGTATGTGATAGCTGTGTGTATCATATTATGAAAAGTGAAGTATTAAAATAGCAATCAGATTTGACTTCAGTCGTGTCACCGGCCGCCATTTCATAATTTTGGCATTCTTTTGGCTACTCAGGCGCTTCCGATAAATGTCAAGCGCGCGCGCGTGTGTGTGTGGGTGGGAGTGTGTATGTGTGTGTGTGTGTTTGGGTTTGTCTGTGTGTGTAATGTACGTATTGTAATTTCGGTCATACATACATTGTAATAACAAATATGGATCGACATAGCATTCGTTCGAATCTCGCACTAACAAAATTGCGTTAAGAACCTACAACTTTCGTCGTTGCATTCAAATCGACCAGCTCGTTCCGGCCTCCCGGATTCGACCACGGCTGACGGTATGCAGTGTTGCAAAATCTACGCCATCTCTCTCGTGATGGTAGACGCGGCTACCGAACATGAATTATATTTCCTGCCTCGTTCTCGAGATTACAAATGTGTAGTGACTCTCGAGTCCACCAGATAGCCACAGCGTATAGAGTGAAAAACAAAAAACTGAGAGCGGGGATATCGGCCGCGCTCGTGGCGTCCTTTCCGCCGCCTTCTCATATTCTTTCGTTGTGCGCCAGAGGTAACTTCGTATAGAGTATTTTTTCATTCAGGGTGTTAATTATTCAGAGTTTTCTTTCTAAAAGTTCGAAAAAACTATGTCAAAGAGAAAGCAAGGTGTAATTGATAGCATTGAGGAAAAGATCAGGCGTTTGCAGACGGAAATTGCAGAATTGCAAGAGTCTGCGTCGAATAGTGAGGAGTCCGACCACGAGGACAATGGCGACTCGGAGGATGGAGAAAAGATTGATTTGGATGGTAGGCATATACAAAAAGACAACGAGCTTGCACAAATATTTGAATTAAATGCCCGAGAATTTATAAGAGCGATAAGACAAATTAGGCGTAATATAGTTGATGCGCAATATGACAGATCAAATTGGAGGTTAGCTAAGTTCGTTCGAGCAACGAGACAGATACACCTATATAGACAATGATCCCGTACAAGCCCATGTTTGTATGGTGATTGTTTTTCCATGGTAAGTAGGGGAAAAACATTTAGATTGGTTCTCTTTGCACAGATATACACACTGATGGGGGAAAAGAGAACACAGCGCCTAGCGTAGAAAAGAATGCCCAAAAGAATCAGGCACCGCCCTCGCAATCACAGTCGCTAGCCGACAGTGTAAAAGAAAAAGAGTTTGACGAAGAGGTTCTTCAGGTGCTGGACGAGGATCCATCGGTGTCGAATGCATTAGATTTCGACCTACATTCGTCGATAGCGAGTCGATGGAGACGTTGGGTCGAAAAAGGGATGAACAAAGAGCATAAGAAGAAATTGCTCAACAAATATCCAAGAAAAGAAGGTTTTCTTGCGCCGGAACTGAACCGCATAATGGTATCGGTAATGTCGGAATCTTCTGTCCGACGAGACGGATATGCGACAAAATGCCAAGAGACCGCTGGTTCAACGTTAATGGCTCTCGGGGCGGCAGTTTCCACGCTGTTGGAATAGCCAGAAAGCATCGACAAATCGGCTTTTTTGGAAAATCTAAACGACGCTGCAAAGCTCATTGCGGATACACACTTCCAGATAAATCAGTCAAGGAAGGCTCTTATCCTACCGGGTATATCCAAGCCGCTCAAAGAACTGCTGGACAAAACCAAATCTGACGCCGAATTATTTGGCAAAAATTTGGCGGAGAAAATTAACGAGACCAAAGCGTTGGAAAAGATGGGTTGTTCGGTCAAGAGCACCGATGTCCTAAAATTCGGCAACCGGAATCGCCCGACGACAAGCAGCTATTTAAAGTTCCGAAGCCCGCAGAGAAAGCGGACCTTTTCCAGCTACGCGGGCAATTCTCGTGCACACTCACAGGGCCGACAAAGGTTACCATTCAGAGGAAAACAACAGGGCGACGATCCGGAGACAGAGACAACCGAGAAAGTAACCAAGAGCGTATGTGCCGGTAGACTTATTTCTTTGATAATTGGCGAGAAATTACAGATGACAATTTTGTCCTTAGCTGCATAAAGGGTTACAGGCTCGACTTTATTGGAATGCCCTTTCAACACCAAGCACCACGCGTTCAAATTCCATCCGCTCAGATTAAAGACTACCAGGAGGCCATAGACAAGTTAATTAAGAAAAACGCGATCGAGAGATGCGCTCAGAGCGAGGGTCAGTTCATACCATCGTTTTTTCTTGTCCCAAAGCCAAACGGTTCTTTTCGCTTCATACTAAATCTCAAAAAACTAAACGAATTTATTCACGCTCCGCATTTTAAGCTAGAAGACGTCAGGACTGCAGCAAAATTAATTTTCCCGGGCGTGTACATGGGTACCCTGGACTTGCAGGATGCATATTATCTGATCCCAATAAATGCAGAGAGTAGAAAGTTTTTGACATTCAAATTCGAGGGTCAGTTGTTCCAATTCACTTGTCTGCCTTTCGGCTTGACTGTAGCTCCTTTTATCTTTACAAAGATCATGAAACCAATAGTTCGCTTGTTGAGATTAAGAGGTTTCTCTTCGGTCATTTATCTGGATGACATGTTGTGTATAGAGGAGAATGCGGATAAATGTAGAGATAATATTGCTGAAACGAGAAAATTGTTAGAATGTTTAGGTTTTCTTATTAATGAAGAGAAGAGCAACACTAGACCCTCAACACGTTGCAAATACTTGGGATTCGTTTTGGACTCAGAAAGATTCTTCATCGAATTGACCGACGAGAAGAGAGAAACGTTGTTGAGGTCAATAAGAGATTTCGAGGGGTTCAAGGAGTGCTCTATTAGAAAATTTTCGGAGCTTATAGGCAAGCTGGTGGCGGCATGCCTAGCAATAGAGTATGGTTGGATTTACACGAAAAGGATGGAAAGAGAAAAATCTTTGGCTCTAGTAGCGAGCAATGGCAATTATAATTCTAAGATGACAATCCCGCGTTCAATGAAGCCAGACTTAGATTGGTGGAAAGGGAATCTTAAGAGAGGATACAGCACCATAAAATCGGGTAATTTCCAGACGACAATTTTCATGGACGCGTCCAACACAGCTTGGGGTGCGGTCAATAATCGAGAAAAGGTTTATGGTTTCTGGACTGAGGGCCAGATAGGTTGGCATATAAATTATAACGAATTATTCGCTGTGTGGCTAGATCTTCAGAGATTAGCTAGCGACAGAAAAGATTGCCAGATTTTGCTTCCCATAATACAACAGCTATAGCGCATATAAACAAGATGGGAGGCACAAGATACTCAAGGTACAATGCATTGGCTCGAAAAATTTGGCAATGGACGGAAAAGAGAAATATCTTTTTACTAGCTTCGTACATTCCGTCAGAGAAAAATGTTGAGGCAGATAAATTATCTAGACAAAAGAACATCGATACAGAATGGGCACTCAATCCGGAGGCATTTAACTTGATTGTCGAGAGATTTGGAAGTCCAGATATTGACTTGTTCGCATCCGGTCGAAACAATAAATGCAATCAATATTGTTCTTGGATTCCGGAGACAGGCGCGATGATGATCGATGCTTTTACGACGAATTGGTCGAGTTTGAATTTGTACGCCTTCCCACCTTTCTCGGTGATACTCAGAGTTCTCACGAAAATTAAAAGAGACGGAGCAGAGGGAATTCTCGTGGTGCCTGATTGGCCAAATCAAGCCTGATATCCCTTGTTTAAATCTCTCTCAGTAGGAGAATATATGGTGTTTGGACCGTCTAATATATTTCTATCGTCTATTATATTTATCATATAGATCAATCAGTCATCCCAGGGCCAGGGATCTCGCTTTAATGGCGACGAGAGTCTCAGCAAGCCATTTATACATCAAAGGGTCCCGACAGAGGCATTCAATATTTTGCTAGCGTCTTTATCAGCGGCAAGAGTAAAACAATATAAGTCAGCCTTGAGTCATTGGTGGAATTTCTGCAATACGGAGAAAATAGAATTTTTCAATCCGGATGAGAAGAGCCTGCTGCGTTTTTTATCTAAGAAATTCGAAGAAGGAGCCTCGTATGGCGCTCTAAACTGTTATCGGTCGGCATTATCATTAATTTCCGTAAATAAAATTGGTGAAAGGCCTATTATTACACGTTTTTTTAAAGGGGTTTATAAGTTGAGACCGGTATTGCCAAAATACAAGGGTACTTGGGACGTCGAAATTGTATTAGATTATTTGGCGAAACTGTATCCGTTAGAGAGACTATCAATAGTAGATCTTACCAATAAGACAGTAATGCTATTGGTTTTGTCAACAGCTCATAGGGCCCAAACACTTTCTTGCATTGAAGGGGATACAATTAAAAAATCGTCACGAGGCCTATAAATAACAATTACAAAGTTGATAAAAACGTCTGGTTCGGGAAAAAGCCAACCATTATTCATTATTCCTGAGTTTAGAGAGAAACCAGAACTGTGTGTCGCCGCAGCGGTACAAGTTTATTTAGAAAAAACGACAGAAGATAGAGGAACGGAAAATAGCCTATTTTTAGCGACGAAAAAACCTCACAGCAAAGTACGGGTTCAGACCATCAGCAGGTGGATCAAAGGTGTTATGAAAAAGAGTGGAATTGACACAAGAATTTTTTCAGCACATTCAACTCGTCATGCTTATACTTCCGCGGCATTTTCTAAAGGCATTTCCTTGGACATAATCAGAGCGACAGCAGGCTGGTCAAAAAGGTCACAAGTTTTTGCAAAATATTATAATCGCCCAATTCAAGTAGAAACCGCTGTTTTTGCAGATTCAGTCTTCAATACTTCTTAAAAAAGAAGACAAGGGTTTCTTTTACTGTTCTTTACTATGTATGTTAGCTGTAATTCACTTCATGTTCATTAATAAATTATAAGATTCTTTGAATTAAAACGTATGGTTATTCAACCGCGAATATTGGTTGTTGCTTGCTCTAAACAACTACACATTTGTAATCTCGAGAACAAGGCAGGAAATATAATTAATCGATCAAACGAGCCCGCCGAAGGCGGGCGAAGTTCGATCGAAATGATATGTTCAGCCTCGTTCGAAGAGATTACAACCCACCCTGAACAAAAAATCAAATCCCAACCCCTTCATGTGTTTCAAACAACAATCTGGTCTACTCTAAAGCATATGAGAAGGCGGCGGAAGGGACGCCACGAGCGCGGCCTATATCCCCGCTCACAGTTTTTTGTTTTTCACTCTATACGTTGTGGCTATCTGGTGGACTCGAGAGTCACTACACATTTGTAATCTCTTCGAACGAGGCTGTACATATAATTTCCATCGAACTTCGCCCGCCTTCGGCGGGCTCGTTTGATCGATTAATTAGTCGATTCAATCGATAATATCTGCTCGAAATATGAAGGCCGAGGCTTCGCCTCATATCGCACATGCCAGGAGATCCAACATTTGGGCCGTGGATTGTATACTATTTTTCTTGATCCCGTAGCCGAAAGTACGGGCCTAACTAATGTATGTAATTCCGCGCATTTAATGCTGTCATTGGTGCTGTCAGCTGTCATCTGTCGACTGTCAGCCGGCCATCTCGTGAAATGCAATGAAGCTGTCGTTCTCGCAGGGAGGCGAGCGAAAGGGGGGGGGGGGGTGCCCGCCCGACTTTTGCAAGACCGAGGCGAAGCCGAGGTTTTGCTGGTCGGGGCGGGCACTGAAAACATCAAGATGAAGTAAAACCAACATTACTAACATAAATATCAAATCAACGTTCTGCGGAACCTTCTGATGACCATTCTATTTTTTTTTTTTTTTTTGACACTTGAAGGAGTCCCCGACACGACTTTGACAGGAGCGAGCACAAGATAAAAGAATAACGTGCATATGTAAATATCGCCGGCCGCGAAAATCCTGTCAGAGCGAGCGGGCGTCAGCCGGCCACGAAAAATGCTCTTCCCGGCCTGAAATGCGGCCAGACAGTGCGTACTTTCGGCTAGGGGAGCAAGAAAAATCATTTTTTTTTTATAATGCGGAAGTTCATGCACATACTACTTTAATCTAGTATAGATGTATCTCCTGTAGAGTTGGAAACAAGCCATGAAGTGGTTCTCGAGATATTATGTCCACCGACTTTGAAAACAGTGTATAAAAAAACGCGTTTAAACTGTGAATTATAGTGCCACTACTGCTTGCCCGGTCGAATGCTAAAAGCTGACACTCATTTCAGTTTAGGAATATTTCAACGAAACTTTCAGGGCATAAAGCTAAAAGATGATACTATCGAATAAAAATATTTTTGGAAAATGCAATCGTAGATGTAGCCCGTTAAACCTTAGATATAACCTTATTAGAAATGGGTGATTTTTCATTAGGAAAATCCCATTATTATAATGAAAAATTGATAACACCATTATAGAAAAAGACGCAACATATGAACCACATAGGTACACTGGCACTAGTGTCCAAGGTCTTGGCGTGCATGATTGAGTAGAAAGGGGTCGGGAAGATATAGAATTTTCCGTTCCTATCATCCGAACTTTTGCGACATAATATGTATATTTTTTTTACATTTTTACATCGCACCGATTGCCAGTCAGTGGCCAGAATATATTTAATGTAATAGATGTTCATAGGATAAGTAGGATATTCATAATAAGTAGGATGTTCATATTTTTATCTAACGGGTACATCATGATCTGATTTTTACTTCACAGGATCATTAATTTAATTATCATTCACATAATGAATTCAATATAACAAAGTGTTTAATATGGTTATGTGAAGAGATTCGACAACAATTTTAATTCTTCGAAATCTGTTTTGGGTCTCAATCAGATACAAGTTATTTTTGTCAAGCGGGAACCCTCATTGTTTCCCACCGATTTGTCTTCTAGACGATTCTTTTTTGTCGACAGCCCGAATTCGATTTTCAAATCTGTCCAATCCTAATCAGCTAGAAGCCAGCTAATAAAGATAAAAGCGGTGAATGGCCCAGCTAATAGAGATAAAATCGATGGTCGATTCGACCAATGATAGCAAGACTGGCAAATGATTCAGGCAACGAAAGCAACGTACAAACCAGCACCAACTGACTTCAGTCTCACTGGGCCTGAACGGACCTCTTAAATTACCATTCGTGTTGTTGAAACAAAACCAACCAGTTCAGGCCATGGAGCTGTAATAAAGCACGACGAGTACTGTTGAGAAATTAGATTTATATTTGTGTGGTTTTAAAAATTCAATCGATACAAGTATTGTGGATTTCATTGTACGGAATCTTCCCCCTTATTAAATTTTCCACCATATTCCACTCCCATCCCCACCTTGCGGCCGCAGCCGATTTCCCTCTTTGTAGAGCATTCATCATAACATTTCTGCCATGGGTATAGGGAAACTGCGGAACACCTATACCAATACAGCCGGTCCTAGGTTCGCTTCCCAGTTTCAGAGCTAGTCGCGTTCCGTCGAGAAATGAATCGCGGGCTACAGTCGTACACACATGTCATACACACGTAGCGGTCCGTGTGCGTGACTTCTGTGTTGATCTGGCGCTACGTCACGCTCGTATTTATTTTTCTCCGAGACTATGAGCTTGGGATTCGAACCCGCGACCTCCCAATAAGCTAGTTTAGAGGCAAGCATGCTAACCAATAGACCAGTAAACCGGTTTGATACAAGTATTGATTAATTTTTAATACTGAATCACAAAGGTTACCACGCGACGTCGTACCGATCCATTACGTTCTCCAATTGCATCCTGATTTCTCGACGGCATTATTTTCCGGGGAGGTCACAATAACCATATACACATTCAATGAGACACAACTGATTGCCGTCCATGCAAAGTACTTAAGCATTGAATCTGCGACCTTGTCGGAAGTGACGATGGGTGATACAACGACTGTATTAACTGGAGATGTAATGCTCAAGAATATTATCATGGTGGATGAGTACGATATGCTCGTAATTGAAACGACAGCACCGATGGCGATCGGATATTACAACCTTCGATTCGAATTCAACGGAACAATGAAAAAAAGATACAAAGGGTTCTTTATGATGAGCTTCTCCGATCCTATTTCGAAAGAGATCAGGTAAGTCAATCAAACAAAATGTTCGATTCACTGATTACATCTTAAATTTGCAAGAGAATTTTACAATAAATTAGTTGCTCACACTTCAATGTTATTTATTTTCTCCGTGCTAATGAGAAGCAAACAAATCTGCACGAATTTTGTTTATACTTTCATATGTTTTCTCATTGAATCTCATTTACTCGATTTTAAAGAAGTCACATTATGCTAGTAAAATGTATATATTATGTATATATTTGTACATGTATATATTTGCTTCCGGGTATTGAACGATTCTTGTTTTTGATGGAACTAAGAAAAATCGCTACCAGCCGGTTCGAACCGATTTACGCACGCTATGCCTTTCCCTGTTTTGACGAACCCCAATTGAAAGCCATGTTCGACATCAGGCTGGTTCAACCAGATATCGAGAATTATAACTCGTTATCGAATATGCCAACTCAGGTGATTTTTGAAGTCATTTATTACCTATTTAATACCTCCAATATTCCATGCAGACTTCTCTATTTTGAGCAACTATAAGGATATCCATACGTATGTACGTGCATTTTTAGCATTTTCAAAGAGGCAGTCCACTGCCAGGATCGACGACAGTATATTTCCAGAGAACTCCGCCAATCTCAACGTACCAAATTGCATTAACAGTGACTGATCTCGTTAATGAAACTGCTTTTGTTGCTACACGGTGGGACAAATATGGTCTGATTCTTCTAAGAGCCTGGACGATATCCGAAAAATCAATCGGTGCAGACCTTGTTCTTCATGTCACCTATCGTGCACTGGATCTATTTATGCATTTGTTTCGGCTCAATTATCCGTTACCAAAATTCGGTATGAAAAGTTCCGTTTTTTCTCATCCTGGCACAAATAGATGAATATGGGAAAAAAGAATCTAGATTTTGTTATATGATAAGAAAGTGTAAAAGTTTGAGTGTTCATAATTTTGTTGGTGTTATGATTTCCTGGCGATGCTTAAGGGAGGAGATACCGTAAGGCGAGGGAAGAAATGCTGATTTTAATGATTTTCTTTAATGAAAGATTTTTCACCGTTTTGAGACTAGGGTGTGTTTTATTACTACTTTTGGCGGTTACGTAGTATTTTTAAAACCTAATCTTCAAAAATGGTGGAGGTATCGCGCGGTATACTAAACAAGTTGCGGCAGATGTTGTTAGACGGCGTGACACGTAGCGCCGGTGGGATTGCTCTGAAAAAAACCAATGAAGATTTTTCTTTTATTAACACTTATATGCAGAATAGGAACCAAGAAAGAGTGAGAAATGTTGAACATCGATAAAATGCTACGCTGTGAAACAAAAAGATTTGACTTCCCGAAAAAAATGGCAACACTTACCAATTCAATTTTTTTTTTCAATTTTCAAAAACATTCACGGTTATGTTATATTTTCATAGGGTTAGAAAGATTTATACCAAATTTCATCAGAATCGGTCGAATAGTTTACTAGCTATACTAACAGCGGTGTGCTGGTCTAGTGGTTAGCATGCTTGCCTTTTAAATCAGCACATCGGGAGGTCGCGGTTTCGAATCGCCGTCTCGTAGTTTTGGAGAAAAATAAATACAGGCATGATGTAGCTTCAGTTCTACACACATATCGCGCACACGAACCGGTACATGTGTGTGTGTCGTGTGTTTATTGCTGTAGCCTGTGAGTTATTTATACTATACCCATGGTAGAAATGTCATGGCGAATGCGATATAGAGGGGGAAGTCAGAGACAATAAATATATATATATATATATATATATATACATAGTAACGGAACCGTTCCTTAAAGAAAAAACATGAACATCAGCAAATTTTTTCTTCGCCTAAAGGTATCTCCCTCCTTAATATTGGTTCAATGAAAAACATACTACGTAGCCATGTATCCTCCTTATAGACGTGATAGCTATTCCTGGATTCTCAAAAGATACCGTGGTGAACTGGGGGCTCGCGCTCTACAACGAGCCCTCGATGCTCTATTATCCACGATTAAATTCCATCGACGATTTGAAAATCGCGACGAACCGGATAACTTATGGATTAACCCATATGTGGTTCGGATGTCTTGTTACGATGAATTGGTGGAACGATGTATGGCTCACCAAAAGCTTTGCCACATACATGCAATATTATACCACGGATAGAGTATTTCCCGATTGGAAAGATGTTCGTGATTATTTTTCAATGACTTTACCTCTGCAAATAATAAAGATTGCTAGATCCGTAAAAGTTCGGACAGTGATGTAACAGTTGGTGATCTAACAACGAATTTTTTAGATCGAAAGCTTTGTCGTTGAGGCTAAATTTCCTTCGATGAGAAGAGATGCCCTCGTCTCGTCTTTGCCGATCGTTCAGCCAACAGTTCCCTTCGAAATTAGTGAATTCGCCGACTCGACTTTTCATAACAAGGTTCGAAAATGGTTTAGATAGAAATATATTTCTGAAGTTCAATGGGTCGAAAAAAACGATTGTTCAAGGGTGCATCGATAATACGGATGTTGTATCACATGCTGGGCGAAAAACATTTCTTTCTTGGAGTCGCGAACTTTCTTCAAGAGTACAGATTCAATACTGCCGCGATGAAAGATGTTATACTTTCGATGCAAACGCATTACCATGGCAGGGAAGACTTAAATCGATTCTTCGAAACGTGGACTAAGCAATCAGGTTTCCCGGTATTGAACATTGAACGAATTGGAAACGTGTATTACATCAATCAGTCAAGATTCTTTTGTAATAATAATACGTTGTATGATGAACTCGATTCACCATATCTGTAAGTATTGATGTTCGCGGAAAAGCACGAGAGGTTCTTTTTCTTTTTTATTGTCTCTAACATTCCTCATTTTCTTCATCTTAGGCACAAATGGGATGTACCAATTTTTTATGTCACAAACATAAGCAACGGTACGAAAAGAATGTTTTTGCCGTATGATACAACAAGAAGTATGTCTATGGTCTTCACGATGTTGATAGTTTTGTGATCTGTCTTTCACGTCAAGATATACGTCTTTTTATAATTGTTAAATTCTAGTCAAACTTCTGGTTAATGACCAGATTACCTGGGTGAAATTCAACACTAATTCAGTCGGTTTTTTCTCGACGAATTATGACATACAAACTTGGAATGTTTTCTTGGAGGTTCTGCGAAATAATCCACAGGTAAGAAGTATGAATAACGAATTATTATTAATGTTACCCTGAACCGTTAAAAAACGTCTCACTGGAGTGCAGTATGAAATTATTTTAATTTAGGTAGGAGAAATAGGGGCAGGAAGAGAGCACTAAGGTCATGTTAAAATGAAACAATACATACGAATCAGTCAACTTTAATTATTCTTTTAAAGTAATCAACTTTCATTAATCTTTAAATTTCGAAAAAGAAAAAAACAGCCTTTCTGATTGTTAGTATACAATATTTTGGGTCGATAAAACAGTTTTGTCGCAATAATTTCAATATAATTTATTTATTTATATATCTTATTCAAAACATTTCTAATCAACAATATATTCGCCATCGGTTCCTATGACACTCGACGATCTAGTTGGCAACTCATTTATTCCCTTTGCCCAAAACTGCAGCGGCTGGGACTCAAAGAAATTTGAAACATCCCTTCTGAGATCGTCGACGTTTTTGAAAGTTTTGTTCCTCAAATATGCCTTCAAATGTTTGAACAAGTGGTAGTCAGATGGCGCGATGTCGGGAGATTATGGTGAATGAGGAACGGTATTCCAGTGAAGCTCAGTGATTGTTTTGTGGGTTTCCTTTGCGACATGGGGTCTCGCATTGCCGTGGAGAAGGTGCACAATCGCGCGTCTTGGCCGTTTTTCTCTTATAGCTTTTGCCAATTCCTGGAGATTTTCGATGTATCGTGGAGAGATCATCTTGCCTACAGGGAGAAAATTGTGAAACAGCATTCCCTTTGCGTCCTAGAAACAGCACAACAAAAGCTTTTGTGAGTGACGATCAGTTTTCGCTTGGTGTGGCGGTTTTTCTCCGATAGGAAGCCAGTAGGCTAGACGCGTTCTGTTATCATACAAGACCCAGTTTTCATCTCCCGTCACAGGATCTTCTAAAAACTCTTTGCGATGATGGCGAAGCAGGAGAGACTGGCAGATGGTCATGCGGCAAGTCTTATTGGCGTCGGTGAGACGATGTCGTATCCATTGAGCCAGAACCTTCCTGTATCCCAAGTTATGTAAGTGATTTACTATTGACGGTTGGGTGCAGCCAAGTTCTCTCGCTAGCTCGTGCGTACTTGCTTCCGGTTTTTCTTTGATGCAGCGGAGTAATGCGTCTTCATCGATGGTCGACGGTCGTCCGGAACGTTCCTTATCTTCAAGGCTTGTGTCTCCAGATTTAAAACGATTGAACCAACGTTGGGCTGTTCGATGAGAAACTACGTTCTCGCTGAATCCATCCTGAATATTTTTAGCAGTTTTGCTTGCGTTCGTGCCGCGCCGCCACTCGTAAAATATGATCGCTCGAAGTTGTTCCTGCGAGATCGAAGCCATTTCTGTCCACTAGAACGCGTGCTCGTACTTTTATACCCTGTCACGCGGAAGAGTAGAAAACATTCTAGAATATTCTCGACATAGCTCAATGTCATATTGCGTCAATACGTACAAAAACATTGAAAACATTTTTGCGACAATACTTTTTTATCAACCTAATATATTTGTAATTAAGCCTTTATTTTTTCCATCTTACTCCATATGCGGGGCAAGATGAGACAGCGCTGGGAGCTTGATGGGGCAAGAATTATTGGCATCTTTCGCATATGAAAATTCTTTCATTCTCAATATCAACAATTTGATAAGCCAATCGTCTCAGTTCTGTAGTATTTAGTCCGAATGATCTTGCCTTCATATCTTTTAAATAATTTGTTAGCTTTTCTTCTTCCTGTGGTAGAAACACCGGTTAAATAGTAACTAAAGGCCCTATACCATTTTCATTTCACCCTTTCTCATAGCTTCAACACGTCTCTTTAACGTAGATAGTGGTATGTTGTAAAATATTGTGGCTTCGCGATAGCTTGTATTTAACTTGCTCCTTTGGACGTTCTTCTTATCTTAATAGTAGTACTTTCATTGTGTTTACTTACCTGTCTCTCATCAATATCAGAAACTCAAATTAACTAAAATAAAGGTATATGTTATCCAAAATTAGATCGTTTTGTTAAAAAATGGTTATTGTTTTCTCCCTCGAGATGCGCGATTCCGCCGAAGTTGATACATTTACCCTTATTCACCTCGCCGCCAGCCCTTCAAACTCTAATGGCCGCGCTGTGCTCGCACACACTGTTTATTAGCTAGGCTTATGATTCATCGTACCCCGCACCGTCGTCTTACCTCTAGTTCCTCTACATAACAATCGCATGGATGCCTTAAGTGATCATGATTCATTTCCATCATTACGATTCCTGGTTACGAATTTTCGGTCATTTTATGGAGATGAAATTGAAATCCCGGATTTCAATAAACTAAGTAGGGGACATAGGGGCTATAAGTAACAGGGGTAAGAAGTAACAAGCGAGTTGCCACCTAACTGTAAACTACGTATTAACAGTATTCCAAATCTTTGAGTAGTCAAAGATTTGCAATATTGTTAATACATAACTACAATGTTCCTAGTTTGGCGGCAACTCGCTTGTTACTTCTTACCCCGCTCTTACTTGTAGCCCCTCGCGGCCCTACTTTAGGTTGCTTATTTATCAATTTTATGAAGATGTTTTGAAGTAAGCCGTTTATGTTTCGATATCGATACATTCAGGAATTACGGGATCTTGATCGTACAGATTTAATCAACGATGCTTTCTTGAACGCGGAAGCTGGTAGAATACCCTATACTATACCAATGACGATGATCGAATACATGAGATCCTGGCCCAGCTACATGTTATGGCAGCTTTTATTCGACAAACTTATGAATATTCACACAAAGCTCAGGAACACAGAGATCTTAACAGCTTACGAGGTTTGCAATTAGTCAATCAATTGTATTTCTTAGATCAATATCTTTAATGCTACTGTTTTCCGTATATTAAATGACTGAGTTTTAATTTTTTATTATATCATTTTTGTGATAATTAAAAGTACCCGCGAAAAATTGTTAAAGGTTTTCATCAGGAATTTGATCAATCAGACTTACTCATCGGTTGGCTGGGATATCGATCATCTGAACCCTTATGAACGCAGGTAAAACATGTTCTTCGACTAATCTACGTTTACTTAATCAACAGATTGACTTCGCCGTCTAAATACAGCCATAAAGTTTAGACGACCATTTAAATAGAAATGTTGTTCATCATTATTTTCAAATGAAAGTAATTCCATTCTGTTCCGTCTTAACGTTGATTTTTACAATAGGCGTTTACGAACCGTTGTTCTGAAAATGGCGTGCGCTGTTCGTCTGGAAAATTGTATCAACGAAGTGGGGCAAAAGTTCCGCTATTGGATTTCGAACCCGCATATCAGACCTCATCCAGACATTAGAGAAATAGTTTATTATTACGGTGAGAACGGTGTAAAAGTTCCTCATCACTGTGTAAATATAAGCACTGAACGCCAACCATTTTCACGTGAACGGTAAATTGATAATTTGGCTGTCATGGATTTTATACTCACTTTTTGTATTGACCTTAGGGATGTTAAATGCTGGTGAAAAAAAGGATTGGGATATCGTTTACGATCTTTTTGTCAATGAACCAGACTATGAAGAACGTCGCAGACTCATGACCTGTCTCACTGCCATTCGAGATTCCACTATATTGATTAAGTATGCATTAATACAAGTGAATAGTTACTCATCATATATCACTCATAATATCGATATATATCGAACATTCCCGTTCGTGAAGTGAAGTTTTTGCGCCCATATGTTATGCGAAAATATGTCAAGCATATTTCAGTACACAGAAAAATCACAATCGTAAAATAATACAATGGCGGCCCCATTAAAGAGATAGAATTTTCAGAATTCTATTTGTTACCTATAAGCAGTACTACTCGAACGCAATACATTTTAAATTGACCAAAAATTGGCTTAATGGTTTGCATTGTTAGTAGAGTAGCTAGCGGCCGGTTTTAACTCAGTGATCTCAGGGGGGAGCGAGGCGGGGATCCAGCGCGGAGAAGCCTAGTGCCTGGCGGAAGGGGTAGTCGACGGCGGGTATGTGACGTCACGGAGGGGCATGCTGGAGGTCTCTGCGGAGGGGGGGAAGAGCCAGACGCGGGAGACTGAGTATGTGACGTAACATGACGGGGGAGGGAGAAAGGGTCTAGCGTAGAAAAGGGGGTGTTGAAAAGAATTCTATGAGTTAAAAAAGATAGAATAATCCGAAGAGTATGTGGCTTCGAGATGGGGGCCGTGTTGAGAATCAGCGTTGTGCCGACGTTTCGCAAACGTTACAGGCTGCATCATCAGGGCTGAGAGGTCTGATACTGAAGTTCCCGTGTCTCAGGCATTCATTATATAGTTGTAGTCATCGTTCCAGGTCACTGCACCAGCCAATCAGATGTTTCAATTGATCGGACGGTCAATTAAAAAAGGTCAATTAAGGAATGAAAAAAGACAATTAAGGAATGCCTGAGACACGGGAGCTTCAGTATTGGAGCTCTCAGAGCTGATGATGCAGACTGTAACGTTTGCAAAACGTCGGCACAACGCTGATTCTGAACACGGCCTCCATCTGGAAGCCACATACTCTTCGAATTACATAAAGAGCCGCGAAAGCCTTTAAACTAAAATAAGACGCCTTCACGGAGAGGCTATTTTAGGTTCTGTTAACACCTTTTCTAAACTCAGGAAAATTCTGCACATCCAACTGTGCTCGTTAACATTCATAAAAAGGTGCTGCGACCATCAAGTGGTACCGAAATGTTTTCAATTAAAAAACCCCTTTCCATTAAAACAAGCCAAGACTATCCTCCACCAGACTTCGCTGAGACTGGTAAAGGAGAGAATATCTGTCACCAAAAAGCTTTTGGACCAAAATTTCCAAAAACTCCTCAAACTTCACCTACGCCTATCTGACTCTTTGGAACCACAGCTGCGGGAGGATCTTGACAGTGTCACCCATAAACAAGCCGTTCACTGTGCAGACCTGAGGTCCAAGAACCAAATAGAGAAATTCAGGAAACTATGTCCACACACGAAACAACACATCGTAACCCACACAGTAAAAAACCTAAGCAACCACCCACTTTCTGCAGCTGAAACATCAGTCCTTGCAAAAGGGCACAATTTAGCCATCACACCGACAGACATTCCGACCAGAGAAATCATTTGCCAGGTCAAAACTGCCATCTACCCTCTCCCACCTGATACTAGCAACGACATCAGTAAACGGATAACCAATATTTTACACTGAGAACGATTTCTTTCTTTTCTTTTGTCGACTAAGACATCGAATTGATTAAGAAATCTACACCTGCCGCGGCCTGGGTCGGGGCTGGCAGGGCTCTGATTAATAAGGTAGTTCATTAATTGTTGGGTGCCAATTACTTCCGACAAAGACTGTCGAAGTAATAATTCGTTTTCGATTTACTCTATACTCGGCTTGTTCGAGATTATTCCCAAGGGAGTCCACTGGAAGACCCAAGGAAGGCACAAGGAAATAATGCAAGACTGCAGAATTATGCTCGAGGGAAAATATATTTTACTCACATTTATGTGCCTTATCCGCGTATGGTTCACAATTTGTCGAATTCTTCTCCGACCACGGTTCGGCAAGACGTCGATTCGTAACAATTTATCGCCAACCTAGCGTGCCCCGGGTTCACCTCCCTTGCGCTCAATGGTCGAATTCAACAATTCCTCCTCGTCGAGGGCTGGTTCGCTCTGCCAGACGCTGAGCGAAATTCTGGACTCCTCGGCTTTCCCGATTTTAGTCGAAGTTTGATACCGAGGTGCCCTTACACGACGCTTGGACAAAACCTCGATACTCGACCTGCTACTTGCAAGACGCTAAGTGCTGAGTCTCTACGGCATTTCGACTTGCTCCTGGCAAAGACGCTGGGTGCGAAGTAAGCTAGCTCATCGATCGAATGATCGACAGCGCTCCTCCCCCCCCCCCCCGTTCCCATATCGTAGGGATTTCGGGAGTAGGACCGTGGCGCGTGCGCGTCAGCCCTCGACAGTGTCGGACGGCGACACGAATCGTTCGGCGTTCGGGTAATTCCCGAATTACATGTGACTTCCAACAATTTCGTCGATTCCTTATGTTTAAGACATGGACGGAGGACGGACAATTAACCTAGCTTCGCACCTACAGCGCCCGACGAGTCCCAAAGAGCGTTGACGTCGAGGGAATTTTATGAATGACAGAGATTTCCTGTCACAACACAAAGCAAAAACCCCCCAGCAGAATATCAAAAAGGGAAAACACCTTGCCCTTCAAAATTTGAGGAAAAACAAGGACATCTTTATGCTACCAGCTGATAAAGGGAATGCTACTGTCATCATGGACAGAACGGACTACTGCAGTAAAATTATGAATCTGCTCGAGGACACCAACACGTACAAGAAACTACCACGTGACCCAACATCAAGTGTAGAAAAGAAAACAACAACACTTCTAAAGAAGGCTGGTCTATTGGAGAACCTTATCAAAGTCCTTACACCCAAGGAATCCTTACCACCCAGGCTTTACGGTCTGCCAAAAATACACAAAAATGACATCTCACTAAGGCCCATCGTCAGCAACATAGGCAGCCCTACATATCATTTGGCACGTTTTCTCTGCAAACCCTTGCAGGAACTCGTAAGCCTCAGCTACACCCATATCCAAAACTCCGGGGATTCCGTGAACAAGATCCAGTCCATCAAGGTACAACCAGCAGACATTCTAGTGAGTTTCGATGTTGTATCGCTGTTTACAAACGTCTCAACCCATGAAACCCTAGATATAGTTTAAAAATCCCAAAAAGTTGCTCCTAACCTACTACCCCCCTTACAACATTGCCTAAACTCTACATATTTCCAATTCCAATTCCAGTTTTATGAACAAATTTCCGGCGCAGCCATGGGTTTCCCTATCATTGCCAACATCTTTATGGAGAACTTAGAGAACAGAATTCTGTAAGAAGCGCCTCTCAAACCCTCCACCTGGTTCCGATATCTCGATGACACCTTCGTCATTTGGAGTCACGGCAAAGAAAACCTCAATCATTTCTTAACCTTCCTCAACACCTAGTATCCCAATATACAATTCACCATGGATATAGAACAGGACAATCAAATTCTTTTTCTGGATGTACTGGTTCAACGGAAAAACGATGGCACTTTGGGTCTTAAAGTATACCGGAAGCCAACGCACACGGATAAATATCTTCACGATACGTCCCATCATCACCCCTCCCAAAAACAATCGGTCATAAGCTCTGTGGTCTACGGAGCTCTAGCGATCTCCAAACCGGACTCTCGAGCATGAATTAGAACACCTACGTAAAAGCTTTACGAGATAATAGCTACAAGCCAGTCAACATCGAACGAACTATCAAACATCTTAGAAGAAAAATAGCTGATCCGAAAACGGTAACCGCACCTGAAAGGGAGAATGAAGGACAAATAACAGCAACGACTTTCCTTCCATACCTTCAGGGCATAACCGAGGGGCATAGGAACGACTTCCCTTCCATACCTTCAGAGCATAACCGAGAGGCATAGGCAGGGTCCTTGGGAAACATAATGTGCGAGTCATCTTCAAACCTCAGAAGAAGCTAGCACAAATGGTTCCGAGTGCAAAAGTGTACAAGATACCCTGCTCATACGGTAAAGTGTACATAGAAGAAATCGGGAGGAAGATCAGTACACGGATCAAAGAACATCAACGGTGTATCAAATATGGCCACATTGGACAATCAGCCCTGGCCGAACATTGGATGGAGACTGGTGATGCCATTCAGTTCGATAAAACCCAAAGTCTGGCCCCATCAAACAGATATTTTTCCAGGAGACACCAAGTTTTGGAAGTTCGAAAACATCCGGACAATCTACTAGGTGCGCAACTGAGTTTCCGGGTTTTTTTATCAATAAAAAGCCGAAAATTTCAAGACAAATACAAGAAAATGGTTCATTTGAAGTATTGTCCCTCGCTATCTACATATTTTTGCCATCTCTCTGGTAATACGTAAATACTGCGACAATAAAAAGGCGCGTCTTTGGACTGAAACCATTCGTCCAACCAATTTTGTACTGCATCGTAATTGTGTAGCCTACCCAAGCCATGTGCTATCGACTGGAACAAGTGATAGTCTGAAGGAGCCAGGTCTGGCGAATACGGCGAGTGTGGTAGCAGATTCCATTTCAGTGTTTTTATGGTGTCCTGGACGATGGAACTGCGATGGCACGAAGCGTTATCGTGCTGCGATATCACACGTTCGTGTCTCGTATCCCATTCTGGCCGTTTTTCGAGTAATGCGTGGTTCAAATGGATTCGTTGTCGGTAGCGATGCCCATTGACAGTTTCGCCGGGTTTCAACAGCTCATAGTACGCGATTCCTTTCTGGCCCCACCAAACGCAGAGCATTGTCTTGTTTCCGAAGTGATTTGGCCGTGCCGTCGATGTTTACGCTTCACCAAGTGAAAGCCATGATTTTCTGCGTTTGGGAGTACCGAAATATATCCATTTTTCATCGCCAGTAACAATTCGATGCAGGAAACTCTTTCTGTTTCCCGCATCGGAAAACTTCCCGCTTCTCGCAAATGCTGTTTATTTGGCACAAACTTTGACATTTTCGAGCTTAGAAAAAAAGTCGTTGTGTTGCGATATTTGTTTATATTACGACTGGGTATTCTTAACAGATGTCCAAGCTATAAAGACACCCAATTTCAGACCTGTATGCCGACTACATGTGTCGCTAGCGCCATCCATGTATGAAACCCGGGAACTTAGTTGCGCACCTAGTAAACCGAGATGGTGGATATCACGTCAATCCCATTTGGCACACCGTCCTCTGGGTTTTTTAATTGACCGGCGGATCAATTAAAACAACTGATTGGCTGGTGCAGTGATTTGGAACGATGGCCAACTATATAAGGAATGCCCGAGACACGGGAGCTTCAGTATCGGAGCTCTCAGCCCTGATGATGCAGACTGTAACGTTTGCGAAACATTGGCACAACGCTGATTCTCAATACGGCCTCCATCCGGAAGATACATACTCTGCGAATTACATAAAGACCCGTGAAAGCCTTAAGGGACAACACCACTGTGACGGTTTCAAAAAATCGATTTTTTGAAAACCATCTAGAAAAATCTAAAATACATTTAAGATTGAGATGGCGTTGGACCCAGGTTGAAAAAATAATTATTTTCGGAGTTATTGAATATTTTGTGGAGCGGTGCAGCGCTCCGTGACGGTCGGGGTCCCGCGCAGCTGCGCGCCTCAGGGTCGGCAGGTATACCGGGCCTTTCCCAGGTCCTGCGGGTCTTTCCCAGGTATTCTTTTGTCTCCCTTCACAAAAACCGGCTATTGTTATAAATATAGTTTCGAAAAAAGCCATAGGTGGCGATAATTGAAAAATTTTCAAGGCAGGTTTAGGGATAGCGTCATAGCGTGAGTTTGCGAATAGAAGCGACGCTACTCGTGTCTAAACGCTCCGAATCGTTTCGTTTATAAATATCGAACGCTCAGAATTATTCTTTGCACATCGAAATGGATAATCCGAAAGTGTACGCGGGGAAAAAGGGAACAAAACGGAGCTATGTGACGAGCAGTCGAACGAAAATTTCGAATCGAAAACCTCCGAACCGTTATAGCTCCGAAAATAGTTCTGCAGAGTATGTGAGCACGTCGGCGAAAAAGTTAAAATCGTCGGACGATTTAGAGGTCGGTGTTACTAACGATTTCGGTTATCGTATAGTACACCTCGTCAATGCATTGAACATTATATCGACGTTAGTGAAGTGCAAAGTGTGTGATCGCGATATAAAGTTACTGAAAAAAGTTTGCTTGGACTCGGATTCAAAATCGAGGTCGACTGCGGCCATTGAGAAAAAGTGCAAATCAATTCGTGTCCTATGATTGACAATGCATACGAAATAGATCGTCGGATCGTATTCAGTATGCGTCTTCTTGGCGTCGGTTTGAATGGCCTGATGAAGTTTTGTGCATTTATGGACCTACCGCGCCCCATATTTCAGTCTTTCTACGATCGAATCTTAAATTCGATTTCGATTGCCACTAAAGCTGTGAGCACAGTGAGCAAACAAAAGGCTGCACGTGAGGAGGAGACAATTTCGTTGGAAAATGGGGTGGAGGACGGAATTATCGTTTCAGGCGACGGATCGACGCGTAAGCGCGGTTTTAGCTCGCTTTTCGGCATAGCATCGCTAATCGGCTGGTACACTAAAAAAGTGATCGACGTTATGGTGAAATCGAAATATTGCAAAGCTTGGGAGCATTGAGAAAAAAAGAAAGCACCGCGGAGTACTGGGAATAGAAAAGTACCCATGACGTTGAGTGCCAGGCGAACCATAGCGGCTCCTCCGGAAAAATGGAAGTCGACTCAGCTGTCGAAATGTTTCAACGGTCTGAAGAGCTCTATGGCATAAAATATAAATATTATATTGGCGACGGCGATTCTTAAACGTTTCTGGGTATATCGAATAGCGATCCCTACGACGGTTTCGAGATAAAAAGAAAGAGTGCATCGATCATGTCCAAAAACGTATGGGGACGCGCCTCCGCGAAATCGTGAAAAAACAAAAAGGATTGTCTGGCAGAGGAAAGCTCACCGGAAAATTGATTGACGAGTTGAGCACATATTATGGCTTGGCTATTCGGAGGAACAGCGATGATATTGAAAAAATGAGGAAGGCAATTTGGGCAACTATCAAACATAAAATATCCACAGATAGTGAGCCACAACATGACGATTGCCCAGAGGGATCCGAGTCGTGGTGTTCGTGGCAGCGAGCGGTCGCAAGCGGTAATATTTCTGAATATCGCCATAAGCCGCCTCTTCCTGAGGAAGTATTGGAGGCAATTACGCCAGTCTTCGAAAATTTGAGCAGAGACGATTTGCTGCAGCGTTGTTTGGGCGGCTTCACGCAAAACAACAACGAAAGCTACAACAAATCAGTTTGGGCAATAGCCCCCAAGTGTCAGTCCGGGAGCAAAAAAATCGTCGATATTGCAGCTGATATCGCGGTATTATTATTCAATGATGGCCTGAGAAGCCTCATGAAAGTTTTGGAGACGTTGGGGATAACTATCGGCCCAAATTGTTTCAATTTTTGCGTTGAAACCGCCGCAGCGTGGATCGAGCTGGCGGAGCGCTCGCTCACAGACGCTGCAAAAGAGCCAAGAAGAGCCTCTACAAGTTCGAGAAACGATGGGCAGAACGTTCTAGGGACAATGATTTGCTTCTTGAAGGCCAGCTATATGGTGCCGGCATCGCTGATTAAAGGTAAAACATTTTTTTTCCAATTTATCGCATAAATTAACAAACCTAAAACTTTGAACGCGTTTTTCTCAAAATCACTTTTTTGAGTACGGCACGCAGCAGAACTCGAGCAATTTTTATCCGATCGACTTCAAATTTGGACTGCATCAATAAAACTAGATTATCTAAAGAAGTAAATAGGATTTTTCCGATATCTCAATAATAAAAAAAGTTATAGCCTATTTTAGACGAGAAATTTTGCTCGAAAATCGTCCTTTAATTTCAAAAGCGTGCCTATTTTTTTTAAATCAATATTTCTTCAAATCCCTGTGTACTTCTCTTCAAAATATCATATTATTAACGAAAACACTCGGTATTTTTTTTCAGATCGACTTTGAAGAGAGTTCTGCTGCGTGCCGCGAACCACTGCAGAGGCAACGCAACAGTACCTGACGCGGGAACTTCCCCAGCGTCACCATGGGGCGTGAAAAATTTGAAATTTTTTTTTGTATGTATCTTCAATAAACAACGAACACAAAAAAAAAATTTTCGAATATCTCTTTTTTTTCCCACAAGAAAAAATTCTTGAAAAATGGCAAAAAAACAGGGGGTAACAGTGGTGTTCTGCCTTAACACTAAAAAAAAGATAGAATAATCGCTTATTAATAATAATTACATTTTACAATTATAGTGTAGGTGCGCGTGCGCTTGTGTGGGTGTGTGTGTGTGCTTGTGTGTGTGTGCACGCGCGTGTGTGGGTTTTGAAAAGGTCGACACCGACGGGATTGTTCTGAAACATCATTTTTCAAATCAATCTATATAATCCATTTTTATGTTTAGCATGAAGCTAAAATTCAGAAGGGATACATCCAATCAGCCGAAGGTCCCAAAGATGATTGCATGTAAGTCCGCGCCATCACGAACTCTTATCACCTCGACTCTTATCACCTCGACTTATATCTTATCATCACGACTCTTGAAACTAGTCTTAACAAGTCATGGTTGAAGCATTTTTTTTTGGTTGACATTCACAGCCACTCGCGATGGGACATTTTTTTATACCTTGGATATTCAAGACATAAATGAAAACAACGTATTTCTTGGACAAATTATCAACTTCAGCGATCTATCGTCAAAGGCCTTTGGCGCTGATGGACTACTTCAGCAGAGGTGACCCATAAAATAAATCTTTTGTCCTGATGCATCCCGACTTGTTAATTTTGTCTCGTTTTCGGTGTCTAGGTTATGGAGACTGAATTAGCTCATTATAAAGAGTATTGTAGTGTTTTCGGCAGGCCGTATTTGCGCAACTTGCCTACAAAACATACATGAATCAACTTTAGGGGCCTATCATCGAAGGCTTTTGATGCTGATGGACCACTTGATCACAGCTGCAGAATCCATAAAATACATCTTTTAACCCGATGCATCCCAACTTGTTATTTTCTATCTCGTTTTTTTCCTCGGGCAATCTATACCAACACGACATCGGAAAAAGGTCCGGTCTTTTTGCCCAAGATATAGGGGATAGACGAATTTTCTTTTTCCGAACGGAGAGCAATTTTTTATGATCTGCTGCGCTCTAAACTGGCTCCACTTTGAATGGCGCAGTCAGTCAGTTAACATCGTGGAAGTCGCCGCCAACTTATTACTATGGATAACAACATTGAACAAAGCTTGTACGACTAAACCGCGCCATTAAGTTCGTTCGAAGATTTTACTGCGTGGGAGAAACGGTGTGTCGAATTCATCGAAGTGCTAGAAGCGCAAAGCCGAACTAAGCGCCCGCGATTATTAATTGAACACCGTCAGTCACTGATAGCCCAAATAGCGCATCTGGAAGGATTGAAGAATTTTGTATGTAGCTGTTTTATACACACAGGCACAGGGCATGGTGATCATGGATTAATCTGGCGTGAGATTGACACATCATTCAAGAGTCGGCTATTGACCGGTTCTGTAATCAATCGCAGTCACATCGAGCCGAAACCGTTTCTTAATGATGCTCGCGACCTAGTGCTTCGACATGTACAAAATATTATCTGCAAGCACAACAGTATTAAAGTTAACACAGTGTTCAATGGTGAATTAGTGAGTGGAGACAAATATGCCAATAAAATTGTCAACACGCGAAACTGTGAACTATTTAACACAAGCGATTTGTATGAGTGGTATGAACAGCGTGTTATTGAGCCCACTTTAACCTCACTCGACGAATTTCAAGAACGAGACAGTGGCGGGGCTCTACGGAAAATACTTAACCTCACGATAAAGGTGAATAAGCATAATCTGATGCGTGCCGGGTGCTTTATCTCATTGCCGCGGGAAATAATGATAAAGAGAGTTGTGATTAACGTCAAATCGAACGATAATGCATGTTTCGCATGGGCAATAGTTGCTGCTCTATATCCAGCTGAACGAAACAGTGATCGTCCATCTTCTTACCCTCATTATTCGATAGTACTGAACCTCCAGGATATCGAATTCCCAGTAACCACCCATTAAATCATAAAATTTGAATTTCATAACAATGTATCGATCAACGTGTATATCACAACCACCAAAATCCTTTTCCCGTATTGGAACAATGTCCTCATTGTTCCAATACGGGTCACTCAACATAAGAAGGAACAGCATGTCAATTTTCTATATATGCAAGATCCCGAGGACAACAATGTGGGGCATTTCACATGGATTAAAAACTTGTCCAGACTTGTGACGGCGCAATTGAGCAAAAAGGAGCATAAAAAGTATATATGCGATCGGTATGTACATTCAACATTATTAATACAAAATTAAATATCTACTAAGTGAAAAAGCAAAAAAATCGTTTTTGCAGGTGTTTGCACTACTTCGGATCCGAGGAAAAATTGCAATCGCATGAGGTTGGTTGTGGAGCGATAAACGACTGCGCGATCCGACTATCAATTGACACCAGCAAATGGCTCGAATTCACGAACTTTTGCCGGAAAGCGCCATCCCTGTATTGTGTATGCTGATTTGGAGTGTGTGTTAGCAAAGACCGATGAGAAGAACCAAGCAAAAGATGCGTATCAACATCATGAAGTGTTTAGTAACGGATATTACGTGTGTTGTTCGTATGATGAATCACTATCTTCGTATCGCTCACGGCGCAGTGCTGATTGTGTAACATGGTTTGTCGAAAAACTTAAAAATCTAGCACTGCGTATAAAAGAAATTTTCAGCGACAACATGCCAATGATATATTTAACACCGAGTGGGTGGACAAGTTTTCGAGCAGCTACTCAATGTCATATACACTGCCGGCCAAAAGTATGGATACACCTAGAAAAATTTCGCGCCGCACTAAAAGTTTGATATCTCTGTGAAAAAAAAGATATCCGGATTTCCAAGGTGGCATTTTGAAGGAGACAAATGAAGCTTCACTTTGCGTTTTGGAAAAAAAATCGATTTTTTTAGACCCGGGGCGCCATTTTGAAAATGGCCATTTTTTGGCATTTTTTTGGCTGTTTAAAATCGGCTGCACGTCTTTAGGACATTTCTTTTGGCATTTTTTTTCAAAAAACCTTAAAAGATAGACCAATAGCTATAGTTTCCTTTTTTAGAAAGTTTCCTACAATTTTTTTTCACCGAGTTATCGCATTTTTTTCTCAAAAAGATAATTCTGAAAAGATGCTGCTGAAATGAGAAACTGTGAGGTTTAGAGAAAATTGCAAGAAGGAAAAAGGTTGCGTTACATTGTATTGAATCGAGCAGAATTTATTCAAAATGTTTTGCTTCAACATTGAAAAAAAAAAAATTCAATTTTTTTTTCTCAATTTTTAGCCGCATAAAACCTCCATCTCTTACCTGTTACCTCATCTAAACGCCCTTTTTGTCGAAAAACGCACCTCAGGCTTTCAGCAGTGGATCAACGATTCGTGGCATCCGATCGATCAATGAATCCAGCTGAACTGAGCTGAGGGATCTCCACGCATCTTGCAGTTTCTGCCACAGATCTTCGGCCGATGTAGGGCAGATTATTCGGATCTTTCGATCGAGCTCTTCCCAGAGAAGTTCGATGGGGTTTAGGTCGGGTGATTGTGGCGGCCACACCATATTCACGATTTTTTTTCTTTGCCTCGTTCTCCAAATATTCTCGACAGAGACGGAAACTGTGTTTCGGATCATTGTCTTGTTGCATGGTAAAACCACGCCCGATTGTTCTTAGCCCCGATGGAATCGCATGATTCACAAAGTCTCCGACACCATGACCGGAGAAGCAACCCCACACCATAACGGAGCCACCGCCATGCTTGACAGTTGGTATCAAACACTGTGGTGCCATTTTTTCCGAAGGATTTCTTCGAACAAAAATGCGTCGACGACTACCGAAGATTAAAAATTTTGGCTCGTCCGTCCAGAGTACATTTCTCTACTGATTAATCGTCCACTTTTTGTGTTCCAGGGCCCATGCGTATCGTTTTTTATTTGTTCGCCGGACGCAATAAAGGTTTTCTCACGGCGACACAGCCTCTGAGGCCAGCACTGTAGTTTTTCGGCAAAGACCCACTAATCTCCATGAGATTCCGAACATGGGAAGTGTATGAATATCCATTGCTGCCTGCCACCTCTAAGCACGTGTAGTCTGTGAAAACCTCGAATCAGCTGGAGAAGCCACGTTAAGTCATACTCGCGCTCCAGACGGGACGGAAAAATAAGAAATAACAAAATGCGAGCCACTTTGATCATTGTAACCTGAGTGATGTCAAACTATACCTCAACTCACAATGTTATCCATATGGAAATTTGAATTTCAACATTGATCAAAATCAATATGCTCTACTCTGCGAGATGTATGCAAAGTTCCAACCGACCTATTACAACAAAGAGGCTGAACCATGGCTGAGCAGGATGGAATTTTTAGAAAAAGCCCCCCTCGTTGTCATGGACTGCTCGAAGCAAAACGGCCCTGTTGACGTGCGTCTTGAGTTCGAATTGAAAAATAATATTCCGTCACAAACTTCAGCATATTGTATGATCCTCCATGATCGCATTGTACAATCCGATCAGTGGTGGGGTTAAAAAATTGGTATAAAATGATACTGATAATTCGCGTCTACTTCAGTGAACATGGAGCTTATCGTCGTTGTACAAGGCTTCAAGCGATCCATTAACAAATTTGTCCTAAAGAAGATGTCCATTATCAAACGCCACGACAAGAATGCTGAACCGCTAACGCTCACCTTCGACGCACCATTTGCATGGGACTCTTTACCGGCCAAGTATAAAATGACAAACACGTGGTTGGAACGCCATTTCCATGGTATACGATGGGATCACAGCGGCATACCATACGAGGCAGCTAGAAAGACAATTCGAGAAATCTTGCAAAGAGCTCCTACTATCTATGCGAAGGGATTCGAGAAATGCGCATGGCTATCAATATTCATGGATCGCGCAACAAAGTTCATCGACTTGGAGACTCTGTACTGTCCATCGCTGCCGAAGTTGCCGAAAATCACAAACTCCAAGTGCCCGCATCATTCGTTCAACACGAAATACAATTGCGCCCATGAGAATTTAAAATCGGTGAAAAGCTGGTTGAGTGTATACGAAGCGTTTTGTGAGTGAGGGAATTTTTTAAAATGAGTAAAAAACATTTCGATGAAAATATATGTAATTTGTATTCTTTATTCTATGACGAAAATGTTTGAATTTTTCCTTCTCTTACATTTCGATAAAACAGTTTTTTCAAATACATTTTTACATAGTCAACACATGAAACGTCGAAGACGATGGCGAGACGACTGTGATGCCGAGGGCTGTTCCACTCAACGATGCTGCTCCAACGAATTTGGTCTTTTTCACCGTGCTCAGAGACGCTGGAACATGAGGCCGTTGTATTTTCCACAACTGCATGTAGACTTGACCATTTTCGCGGCAGGTGCAGCATACTCTCGATGATGCGGACAGTCGTTCGACGATGGTATTCCAACGAATATTTGTCTTTTCCACCATGGTGTGCTCAGACTCGGTAGAACTCAATGCTGTTGTATTTTCCACGCATGTACCTCATAAAGAGATGATGATCGCGTGCATCTTCCCGCATACGCTCGAACGATTCCAAATCTTCGTCGAAGGCCTTCATAAGTCGCGTCGCAAGAATACAGTGAACTCATTCGCGATGGCCGCGATGTAGCGTTTCCCAAACTTGGTTTGTACGCCTCTCATGTCGAAGATTGGATGATCCGAGTGAATGCGGAGTTCTGACAGCTTCTTCGTTGGAAGGAATTCCGTCATCCTGCTGACTATGTTGATACTCGTGAAACCAAGGCATCGCACCTGCATCGCATAAATAAAGGGCTTTAAAACCCGCCCCCTTCATGTAGCGTTTTCAAATTACCGAAATTTTCCTACCCATATATGGTCATTACACGCACACATCGGGTGTGTAAGTTTTTTTCACACAGAATAAGTAGTGTAGAAAGAAAAACACACCACGCTTGCATCGACGATAATCTTTTTTATGTCTATAATAAATTATAAGATTTATGGGTTTTCAACGTCCACCCACCACTACCTGACCCCCGCCCCACAAAACACTCGTCGACGTCGGCTTCCTCCTCCCGTCAGTTGCTCGTCGGACCACATTCCTAACCCCTCCACAGAGACCCCTGATGACTCTCTCCGTAACGTCACGTCGCCGTGCTAGACCCCCCGCCCTCCACCATGCATACTCGGCTTCCCCGCGCTGGACCACCGCCCGCTCCCCCCTGAGATCCCGGTGTTAGAACCGGCATAGTTACTCTACTATTGTTTGATTGAACATTTTATCTGGAAAATTTAAGAAATCGCCTTACCTTTTTAGTTTGCAAGTATCAGGAGAAAAATGTCGGGCACTAACAATATTTTATAAAGTTCTGGATTTTTCTGATGAAAAAATTTAACAGCACACTTCAATCAAATAAAACTTTGTGATATCGGCCGTGCGTTTTTTGTTGATGTATAAGTGGAGTATTATGGAGGGTCAGAGTAGCATTAATGTCTCATAAAAGAGAAACTTGCACATTGCTTTCCAATCATTTTATTTCATTTTCCAAAGCCCTCTCCACGAGAAAGCTGCTACGGAAATGTAACTTGTGCACAGCAAAAACTTTGTGTGCAAAATGAAAATGCCCGAGTAGCGATGCGAACGGCAGTAGAATCTCGTAAACCTGCGTATCGAAGTACAGATAAAAATATAGGTACTCGCCATGGCAGCATAAAGCAACGAAAGTTGCTTGATTCTGGCATGGTATCAAACACGAAAGTAGGTAGTTATGGACAACTCTGAAGCAAATCAATGACCGAGAAATAATGTGCAATGTTCTAATTTGCGGGATTTAAAAATAGAAATACGTTGCGTAAACTCAATTACAAGTGCGGAGTAAGACCTGGCTTGATTACATTTGTTTCAGATATTTCGAAATAGCCAAAGATTCTGAGGTAATGAGTAACGAAGAGTATTTGACAACATTTAGCGTTGCAGTTTCAAATCCTCTAGATCCAGCTATTGTTTGGAATTTTTATAAGTAAACATATTTTCATTAAAAATTTGAATTTATATTACTTCGATTTTTCATTGCATTTGAACCGTTTATCAGGACGAATTGGAATTTCCTCAAATCCCGATACTCCGACAATAATGATGAATTCGTACGCCTGATTGTTTCAGTGACATTAAACATTCAAGATACTTATCTATACTATGAGGCACGTATAGTTCAATCAACTAATTCATTGCACTATCGTTAACGATAGATATGAGCGAAAAAATTCATCGTGGTAATCCAAAAATCGATATATTAATATAACATTGGATTTTGTTGACAGATTGAACGATTCTTCAAAGAGCATCCGTGCGATAAGCTCAGTGCGGATGCAAGAAATGAAGCCTTAGAGGTTATACGAAACAATATTTTCTGGATGAAGCAAAATTATCCTCAGATGAAATATTGGCTTAACAATATTTATAAATAAAAAAACTATAATTTTAGACTGAAAACTCTACTGAGTGTGATTTATTATTTTTTTCTACTCGCTCCGAATTCCTGTGTTTCTCACAGTAGTATAATTAGATAGCGGTTTTTTTAATAATCGAATTTAGTTCTATGTCACGAAAATATATATCGATTTGACATCTGGCCTTTTGGAGTTGACATGCGTTATTTCAATTATTACATCTGCTGCTAAGGACGAGTCGTTGAAGTGAAAGATGACGCATGATGGGAGTTTGATCCATTGATGGATGGACTATATTTAAAAGAGTTATACTTTCGCGCATCGCATGCTCTGACGATGACTATTATTGGCTCCGCGACGAGTATGGGGGGGGGGGGGGGGTTGTAATGAAATCGCTCGCAGGGCCCGCAGTGGACAAAATGTTCAATAACTTCGGGTATTTATCTGTCAAATCTGCATGCGAGTAATACGAGGCTTTTGCGACCAAATTAAAAATATTGTTTTATCAAAAATTGGCCACAACAGTTGCTGTGCAATAAATTGCAAACATACCGGCAGGAATAGTAAAGGCAAATTTTATCGATTCCTTACGGCAAATTGGCAGTTAGACCTGCGCATCAAATGAACAACTACACTGCAATTCAAAGAGTATGTGGCTTCCGGATGAAGGCTGTGTGCCGATCAGCGTGCCGATCAGCGCCGAATCAGCGTTGTGCCGACGTTTCGCAAACGTTACAGTCTGCATCATCAGGGCTGAGAGCTCCGATACTGAAGCTCCCGTGTCTCAGGTATTCCTTATATAGTTCTGTATAGTAAAGCGCATTTTTCATTTTTTTTTGTAAATGCCGCCCACTTTTATATGACGGCAGTACAGTTTTATCTGTAATGAAGCTTTGTGAGGCGTCAAATAAATAGAGGTTTGCCGTATGACATGAGCTTGAATTGTAAAACTTGGGCCATGTTTTGTCCTTAACTCTTCTTCATCCCTGAGATGTTCAGCAGACACCGATGGTGTTTCGTACGATTGAGTTTGCGGTCGGAAATTAATATTGTGAGTTATACTCTCGGAGCCGATCTTTCAAGTGATGCTCATTTCGGTATGAAAATAAAATTCGGTTTATTATATTATAAAGTTGTGCAGGAACAAAATGCGTTTGTTACATTTTTTTAAAAAGCACTTATATACTCGTAGCTTCATTTTTCTCGTCTAATAACAAAATTACAAGTAAAAAAATATACATTAGGAATTCTTACTTACTTTTTTCTCTTAACTGAACGGAAACGCCTTTTGCCATCTTTGGCTAGGCAAATTGATTCAATGCAAACGAATTAAATGCAATTGCGGCTTACTTTTAATTTTGGTAATTTATCACAATATCATTACCATAATCACGGAGCTTTGACAAAGCCGACAAAAATAGGAATGCTAACGCGGTGCTAGTGTTACGCATAGAGCCGAAAGTCATTGTTAAACCGGGTCATAATAATACGACTGTTTGAATTACGACAAATAATAATCATTTCTAAGGTTAACCGTAACGCTTTATAACGTTAACCGAACAACAATGTTTTCGAGACGATTTTTTATTACTTGGTGTACTTTTCGAAGTTTTTAAAAGTTTTTACAAGATTAGCGTTAACTGCTATACCTATCGTTATGGAATATGAGAAATCATATACTAAAATGTTCGCTAGCGCCTTTCTTACTGGCCGACGATGCGTAGTGGCGGCTCCTGTTCGGAACACCAAGATATAATATATATAATGGGTAGTATATAGTAATGGGTAAATAATATAATGGGTAGTCGCATAGCTCGTTCAGAATACAATCCAATGTTTCTCAATCTAAATAAGCTTAGAAGATTAATAAACTTTGTATTCGGGCAGGTGCTTTCTCGCGGATTCGATCCGGAGTGTGATTCCGCGACACGCGCACATGTTTCTTATACAAAATATCCATTCCTATCCAGAAGTATGCCCGTTCGATGTCCCGCCATTGAAGCACAAAAAAACAAGCGCCCAGGCACCGGTACAATCTGTGTCCTGGCCATTTTTAAAATCAATAATGAAATTGCCACACCGGAAAAGTTTAATATTTTGATTATAAAATTGTAACATTCTTAAAATCTAAAAAATCTAGAAATTAAGAAATGACAATTCTAGAAAATACATTCGTTATCAAGTTAATTAAGACAAGACAAGACAAGTTAATTAAGACAAGACAGGACAGGTTAATTAAGACAAGACAAGAGATTCGTTATCAAGTTAATCAAGAAATGCAATGGTCCGTGCGATAAATGACTTAAACATTTTACACCGCCTTAAATGTCTCACTATTTGAACGTTTACCTTATTCACTTTCCATAAGTCGACAATTCATTCTTTCCGTGATTCGTAATTGTTTCAGAAGACGATTGCATTCAATTCGCAATTGTTGAACTGTGAAAAGAATTTCAAAATAGCTTCATGTCTCAAATGTGTGATAGAATGAAAAGATCTTCGGAACAATACCCAAAGATTAGATAAAGAAGCAGAATTGACAGAATTATTCTATTTCCTTGCCGCTCGAAAAATGCAGGTAGGCTACAGCTCGATGCAGGCATGTATGCCTTTTTCGCAAACTAATGATGGTGAAGCATTATCAGAATACTAAGAAGTTTCCAGAAGCTATTCGCCATCGAAGTTATGCTCGATCTATTATAGTCTACAGCCGCTATCGTTCGTATCGGTTGCTTTATAAAATTTCATAATTAACACGTTCTCATTGTCGGGTCATTTATGTACATCCTCACCCGTTCGCTATGACTGACCAGATTATGAATAATCATTTAATGGTCCTACAAAGTTTTTTCTTGTGAAAATCATCTTAATTTCCATTAAGATTATTATTATTCATCAATAAAATTATCATTTCTACGCATCCTATCATGTAGCATAATCGCATTCGAGTGGATACCTTATGTTGCTTTATTCAATGTTATGCACAAATACGAAAATTTGAAACATTTTGATATTGTACTCTTGATGAAATGTATTTTCTTCCTAAGTCACAGTATCGAGGAATTATTACGAGAAATCACATTCGCATGCTAAACTTGAAGGCAACAGTGATTCAACGCCATTGGTTGGGATTCCGAGGGACATCATTGGCGAGAAAACGTTTAATTGATCAGGTTAATGTGATGTCACGAGATTGTTACCATTTTTCGGCATTAAAAATTCAAAGAACTTGGTATCGCTATCGCGCCAAAATCGTTTAGCCGAGTGCTCCTTGTACAACAGACTGGAGCGCATCTATTTACGAAAAGAACACACAAATGCAAAAGCAGATGCAAAGGTTCGTTATTTATTAAATAAAGATAAAAATATCGGGTATCAAATCCTTGAGGTCCAATTTATGATAAATTTGTGAAAATTGGAGACCCTAGGTTTTTTTTATATTGTTGTGTGGGTTCGATGAGTACTTTATTTCGGTCCGTGACCATTTTCACGGACCTTCGAATTTCTTGTTCCTCAGCGTTCGTGAACATCAAGTGGATCGTGCGACAAACGACATCGAGAGGGAATAATTGCGATGGATACTTTTTTTTTCTTTAAGGTATAGAAACGCATAACTTCGATGAAGCAGTGATTCTAATTATCCGCGTTTCATGACACGAACACAAAAAAAACAGACACATCATCTGTTGGGTACAAACCCCGAGCGGGAGTTCTGACATCAACCTACCAGACCTGCCCCACCGCAGTTCTAAATATTATTCAATGCTTGGATTACAGCATGCACTTTGAAGAAAAGAGATTGAGAAAGGCCCAACAGATACTTACGAAGGAATTTGCATTGCCCCGTTGTTCTCTGTATCACGTTTCAGGTTACAGCATTTAAGGGATTGGATAAAGCAATCGAGGATTATGAGATTTAACAAAAAAAATCGATATATTGACACGAGAGATGGAAGATAAAAAATGCAGGCTATTGTAGAACTTTTTTAGTTGTCATTTGGTGCTAAAAATTGAGGTTACCTGGGAAGTTTTCCGGGAGTTTTGAAAATTGGTAATTTTATAGATTTCGATGTGCTCTCTGCGAATTTCAACTTTGCCACCTCGTATCTTTGCCGCTCGCGCCGCCACATTGAAAAAATGGCGCCTAAAAACAGTTTTTAGACAATATCACCTTTCCCACTCATTCTACGATAAAAATAGTTATATAATAAATTAAACCAGAGAAAATTTCCTATAATGTATGTAGTAACCTTTTTTTTATCAAATCAATCGTTTTAGCGTACGAGCGCCGCAAACCATGATACTTTATCTATATTTTACTACGCGTTGAGAAACCGGCTTGCTACGGATTGAAGGGTCCTCGGTAGGTATAAGAGAATATGTCGCCTTCGTTTCGGGCCCCGTCTCTTCCTTCTATGAAACATTTGCCGGTCGAGCTCAATAAAGGTATTTTGCCTAAATCATCAGTTCGGCTCCTAAGGAAGTAAACTGTTTTATTTGTGAAAATCCATTGCAAGGAAGTGAAGTGATTGAAGTGAAGGAAAAAGGATTGGAGAGTTTTTGTAAATTGAGTGTTTAAAGAAAGGACAACCAGGGTAAACTTTTGGAGGGACTGAGCTCGATAGTTGTTTACGAGGTGTGTCGAAAACGATACAATAATGAGAAATCAATCGCTGCGTCATTGCGTAGAGGAAGTGATGTCACGACTTCTCAACCACAACTGTGATCCATGTACCCAACATTCTCATTCAGAGATCATTGTTTGTTGTGCGCTGCTGAGATAACATCAGATTTTGTAGCGAAACAAAAACAGACGCGCTTGTGATAGTAATGTTGTGTACGTGTACGTAAATTATCGACGAAGAACACTATTTCAGAACCTGCTAGAGCTCGTAATGATGATCGGGGTCGAGCGATTGTAGAGCGTCTCGAGCATGTTAATAATTTGATCGCAGCCGATGCTCAGTATCAAATCGTGCATGAAAAAAATTGTACCAAGTAGCACCGACTGAAAAAAATTAAAAAAAGGTCCGTATGCAAACGAGATCAATACTGCAATGTAGTATATTCATTCTTATCTCGAGGAAAATTCTGAACAGTCAGTTTTCTCTGGACGAATTGATGACTAAAATTGAAGGTGATTACCGTGCACATATAAAGACGCAGTGAAGGCACAACTCTTCAAAAAATCTGGTGATGATATTGTAATTGCCGTCTCTGCCAATAAGGCTCCCGCCATTTGTTTCCGAAACACAGAGTTCAATTTATTGACGGAAGTCTGGTACAACCAAAAAAGTGACAACAAGACAGAAGAACGTTGGCGTATTGTAACGATAGCAGCAGCAGCAATCGTTATAGAGGATATTCGCTCTAGTGTCCACGAGACAAAACATTATCCTTCAACAGATAATTTTCTCCAAGAGGTTGAGTCAGATATACCTGAAACTTTACACGTTTTCTGGATGATGTGATCTTGAAGAATAAACTTGCGTTTCTTGAGAAATGGAAGAAAAAAAGCATTGCTCTCGCACACTCCATAATTGCCGCAGCAAGGCCGAAATCTTTCTTATCATCATTACAGGTCGGAGTAGCCGCATTTTTGTTTCAAAAGTATGGATCTCGGCGATTAATAGATACATTATCATCTCTCGGATTTTGCTCCTCGTACCCCGAAGCAATGCTGTTTGAAGTTTCAGCTATAATGCGCTCACCATTGGATATCGATAATAACGCATTTTCGCAATTCGTTTTTGACAACGCTGATTTTAACACGCAGACATTGGATGGTCATACGCTTTAACGCGGTCCTCTAGTTTATCAGCTGTTTTTTTACGGCTTTTTAATAAATTTTTACGGGCAAAGCATCGAAATAATCAATCTCATTGTTTTTGCATAATCTTTATTAACATTTAAATAAGCTTTACAAATTTTTTGAAGTGAAAATATGTAATAGAATAGAAGTTATAGTGGCCTTAAAAGAGGTGCTTGACGGTGATCAGGATTGCGGCTGTTCTGCTTATCTGAAATCAAAAAACCAAATGGCATTTCAATCTTCATATTTAAGACTAGCGACTGAACTAGAGTGAATTCTAAATTACAAAAATTGACTTTTTTATACACTTTTGAAAATTCCATTCTATTTTTTACTCATTTTTTCTTAAGTTTTTCGCTCGTACAAAAAAACTGTCGAAGCAATCATGATAATCCTAGTTCAATCGCTGGCTTATAACATATTAAAGATGCTGTATAAATTTGAACAAGATCGGTGCAGTAGTTTCTGAAATATCGTGGTCACCGTTTCGAAAAATGGTGTTTCGAGAAAAACGCGTTTGAAAGTTCGCGCATGTGATTTATACTAAAAATTTCATCTCACCGTCAATCTGCTATGCCTGGACCATACATAATAGGCCTTCCTCTTCTTCTTGGAAGTCACGCAAAGCTGCTCCGTCTTCCCTTTTCGCGATTCGGGCCTGTTTTACAACATCACTCGTGCGCCTTTCTGAATGGTCGATCTGAGAGCTATCACGCAGTTGAACATATCCTTTAGCTTGTGGGCCGATTTTCACTCCCATGGTTTCCAAGGTCTTCAGGATAGATTTGAATCCTTCGTTGAAGATTATGACAGCAAGAAACGTGCCGATTTCAACCACTTTTGGCCCAGAATGGAGGTGCTTCGGAGCAAAAGTCCAGATTAACGAATTGAGCGACTCGTTATTATTTTGAGTTTCCGCTCCCAGGCATCTGCTTAACAATTTTTCTTTGGATAAATCCTCATAAATTGGCTTTATAACTTTTTGAACTGCTTCAGAAAGAGGCGGTTTATTGTGTTTGAATTGCTCAGCCTCTCCGAGAAACTCCGGAGGGGCTGCGCGCTCCGTATACCTGCTCCATTCCAGGGCCGTAACTTGTGAACCACTTTGAATATCGATAGGTATAGTCCATACATATATATATATATGAATGGACTATACCGTTCAAAGCCAGTGTTGGGCCAGGATTGGCAATTCGTCAGTTTGCCATACTAAAACTATATAAGCATTGGCAAAACCATGGTCAATCGATTGGCTCAGACTCAAGGCCTGCGCTCGCCCCAACAATTGGCCGACGGTAATTAATTAGTACTGGCCCAGCGTTGGCTCTTCGATGGTGTGCCGAGCTACAATTCGAGACTGGCAAACCCATGATCAACCGATTGACCCACGTTCAGGGCCAACACTGGGACCCGATAGTTGGCTGACAGTTGGCAATCGATATTTGGCGCAAGGTTGGGTGTTCGTTGGTTTGCCATGCTTCAAATGAGCACTGGCAGAATCATGGCCAAATCATTGGCCTGTATAAAGGACCAACGCTGGGTATTAGTGGTTGGTGCTGAATATCGTACCAAGCGTTGGCCGCATCTTAAGCGTCGGCAGATTTTTCACGGGATTGTAATGAAAACGATAATCCCACCGCGGATGATGTGGAAAAAATTTCTATCGGTGACGTTTCGATCGATCCTCAAGACGATGAACTCGCAACACCTGGTCCATCAAGAACAGCGAAGCGGCGGAGAATACGCCAAATTTTGGAACAGTTCATTCCATGTGGAATAGGCCTACTGGGAACACCACGATAAAAAAAACGCGCCACTTACTCTACCTCATGGTGGTGTGGAAATGATTTTTTGGCCAGAACGCATGTTGAAGCAGACTTTGCAGCGCTCGTACGCTAAAACGATTGATTTTACAAAAAAAAAAGGTCACGACATAAATTATAGGACATTTTATCTAGTTTAATTTATTATATAGCTATTCTTATCGTGAAATGAGTCGGAAAGGAGATATTGTATAAAAACTGTTTTTAGGCGCCATTTTTCCAATATGGCGGCGCGAGCGGAAAAGATACGAGGTGGCAAAGTTGAAATTCACAAAAGGCACATCGAAATTCATAAAATTACCAATTTTTAAAACTCCCGGAAAACTTTCCAGGTAAAACTACCAAATGATTCTACTAACAGGCGAACGGAGCGAAATTCTCCGTCGGATCGAGCTCGACATATTTGTATGGCCGTACTGCGAATTAGAATATGCATCAAATGAGTTTCAAAGTAAAAAACATCCCATCGAGATCATTGTTTTCTCTCGGTCGCATGTTTATGCTGAGAGAGCAGGTAAAAAAAATTAGCGACGAAGGCTTTGAAAAATATAACGCCGAAACGACCGTGGAAGGTTCAAAGAGAAATCTTGAGCCTTTGCCACGGTTGTTTCAGCCGTATTTTTCAAAACTAAACATTATAGATAAACGTGTATCATAAATGTTTCCCTATCCTCAATGAGTGTCATGGCTGTGTTGGCAGCCTGACGGATTAACAATGCTTGAGGTCCAAGTTCGATCCCCGGTGAATCGATTTTTAGTCTACTTTTTTTCTTCATTTTATATTCAAAAAATTTCGAACTTCCTCTCGCTTCAGCTACTCTCATTATTCCAGGCATTATTTTTGATATTTAATTGATATATGCAGTCGGGGACCGTACGCAAATTATGTAACGGAATTTCGGGGGCTAGTGGTGGGGTAGTTCAGCCTGGCGTTATGGTTACGTTTGTGGGGGGGGGGGGGGTCGTGGTTTGCGTTACGTTACCATTTTAGAACTGCCAGACATATCGAAAGGTCTGCATGTCTAAGTTTCTTTATTTAAAACTCTTCGTTCGGAATTCAGATTCAGAATAGAAGTGCAGGCTCTTATTATTTTGAGAAACATAATGAAGACGAAAAACCGTCATATCGCCTGCGACTTGATACTTCAATGTAAGTATCAATATTCTGCAAAAAAAACATAACTTTGGATCAAGTAAAACGGAACGAAAACTTAGATCGCGATTTTCTCGAAACTACTTTTTTCGACCTTGTCTCAGCGAATATTCAAAAACTGATCAACCGATTTTCAATTTTTTAAATCATTTTTGTAATCGCAGTGACTAAGATTGTACGTAGACGAGTTAAACAATTTTAATCATTACTATTTTTAAAGATTGCTTGAGTACAAAAACGTGCCTTGCAAATAGATAAAAATTTCCCAACTGCCGGTATTTTGTAAAAAAAAACAGAGAAAAAACAGCTACGCATAATGATAGCTACATTTTTATAGATATCGATAAATTGTTGACTTTATATTTACAGATAAACTTTCATGAAGATATCGATAGGCCTATGAAGACATTTTTTTTCGTCGCCAAATCGGGGTTATTAAAAAAAAATCATAAAAATTAGCAAAAAACTAGATGAATATATACTTTATAAGATGAGTATAAACCCGATCCTTTCATAATTAGTTATTTCTTCGAAAAAAACGCAATAATTGACGACAAAGCACCCATTAGGTAACGGAATAGTGGAGGAGGGAGTGCAGGCCCGTCGTTTCGGTTCTGTTACGTGGGGGAGGGCCCTCACAGGAGCCTCTTGTTTGAGAGATCAGCGTGCGGGCTCTGAGTACGGACGAGGCGGGTTCGATCCCCGATACCAGGCTTTTTTTAAAATATTAACATATATGAAATACATATCATAAATAATGCAGGCGAGAGTAGCTAAAGCGAGAGGAAGTTCGACATTTTGTGAATATAAAATGAAGAAAAAATACATAAAAAATCGATTCACCGGGGATCGAACCTGGACCAAAAGCATTGTTAATCCGTCAGGCTGCCAACTCAGCCACGGCGCTCATTAAGGATAGAAAAACATTGATGATACACACTTATCGATAATGGTTAGTGTTATAAAAACCACCGAAACGGCCGCGGCAAAGGCTCACGATTTCCCTTTGAACCTTTCACGGTCGATTCGCGTTTTATTTGTTAACGCCTTCATCGTCAATTTTTTTAACCCGCATTCTCGGCATAAACAGGCAACCGAGAGAAAACAATGAGCTCGATACATGTTTTCACTTTGAAATTCATTTAATGCATATTATAATCCGCAGTACGATCACACAAATATGTCGAGCTCGATCGGACGGTAAACCGCGCTCCGTTCGTCTGTCGAGTAAGCACGATTTGCGAGGGGCGGAGACTTTTCCCACCGAGCTACCCATTCATATTCACGCTGACTGCGATATCGACTTGAGCGATGATCACGACTCGCCCGGCTACAAGGCAATCTGCAACCTCGATAAAGTCGATGATCACAACATTATATTCCCGAACTCGCTGCCTTGATTTAGCGCCATTCCCGAGGCACGCCGAAAACGGGAGCGTTGTACATCTCCCCATGTGCGGGTAGCCAACGTTCCGAGTGCAGCCGACGCTTGGCGGTATTGCGGCAGCTCGTCGGCTGCCAACGATCGTCGATCTATGACGACCCAGCGTTGGCAAAACGTATGGGCGATGCTTGGCTATCAAGCGGCAACGAGTCGGCAGTCAACGATCGATACGCGACTGTGGTCCAGAGTTGTTGAAACTCTCGTTTGATCATCGCGTCCCCGTTATGCACGGTAGTTGGCGCAATGCTGGCCACCGCATTTCATTCTACACTGGTTAATCGCCGCCCGGGTGTAGTTGGCCACCGGTTGCAGACCCATAGCACAGCCAACGCTTGGCGGTAAAGCGGCGTCGAACCAGCAGCCGACGATCAGGACGCGGCTATGGCCCAGCTTGTTGAAACTCTCGTTCGATCATCGCGTCGACGTTAGGCTCGGTAGTTGGCGCAACGCTGGCCACCACAGTTCATCCTACACTGGTTAATCGTCGCCTGGGTGTAGTTGGCCACTGGTCGCAAACCCAGAGCATAGCCTACGCTTGGCGGTAAGACGGCGTCGAACCAGCAGCCAACGATCGGAACGCGACTATGACCCAGAATTGTTTAAACTCTCGTTCGATTGTCGCGTCGACGTTAAGCTCGGTAGTTGGCGCAACGCTGGCTACCATGTTTCATCCGACTCTGGTTGATCACCGCCCGGCCGTAGTTGACTACCGCTTGCAGCTGTAGAGTTCGACCGATGCTTGGACGTAAAACAGCAGTAGGTTGTCAGTAGACCATTGGTAGTCGACCGTGTGCCCGCGTTGTGTGAATTTCCGCTTGAGCTGCGTCTTAACGACACAATATAGCGTGCAACATTGACATTTTACAATAGGGTTGAGTTTCCATGTTTGCAGTATTCCGGTGTGAAAACAATTTCGATAATTTCAGGGATTAAGTAAAAATCGTTGAAATATGCGAGCAATCGAGCGAAATAATGGCGGATAAAAAAAAGTCATCGTATAGTCGTGTAAAAAATTTCCGTTGTCTCAATAACGTGGAAGGCGAACTTAACACTTTTGAGCCTCACTTAAACTCTGACAATTATGTTTCGGAAACTGCAAATGCGATTGCAGCTAGTTTGCATCAAAGTGGACGTGATGACCAAGAGGCTCAACATTTTCCAAGTGGGAGAAGTTGCCCGGTCTCAACGGTAGATTATGAACCAGCCTAAGTAACTTGCATGCAAGATAAACAAGTCAAAAGGATTCGCACACCGCAGAATATGTCCGATAAAATCCGTTGGAAACCCAGGACCTATGTTGTATTAAGGGGTCTTGGCACTTTAGACGCTAAAAAGTAGGCTGTATTCATGTTTTTTTATCGGTTTACATTATACATATTGATATAAAATTTGTTGCATTTAATAAATACACTTTCGAAATACATAAAAATAATTTTTTTGATTACTTAAGTCACTATTTATAGACGAAAATGGTAGTTAATAAAATGTCCTAAAAAGTTGTAGGGCTGCGCTCTTGATGAAATATCGGAGATGGATCATCCGGAACAAAAAAAATCGAACGGTTTTACATTTTGTAAGTTAATGGCTATAGCGCATATCATACGATTTTTGATATATGCAAAAACAACAAAATGACGGACATTTTCCGAAAAAACAAACACGTTTTTTTACCGTTTCTGTCCAAAGAATAGTAAATATTAAAATTTAAAAAATCCTTGATGTGTGCTATAGCTTTAGTTGTAAAAAATATGTGGTTCAAATTTCATGAGGATCGGTTCAGTAGTTTCGAAGAATTTATCAACAAGCCGTCGAAAAATGTTGTTTCGAGAAAAACGCGTTGAAAGCTTGTTTGAGTTACATAAATACATTTTTGAAAAAGTTATGTATTTTGAAAGTGTATTCATTAAGTGTAACAACTTTTATATCAATATCTATAATATTAAACTATCAAACCAATTCATGAAAATAGCCTTGTGTAGCGTCTAGAGTGAGAAGACCCGTTAAACGTAGTGCCGATGCCGCAATCAGCGTAAGGCCGACGCTGCAAGCGACGTAGGGCCAATGCCGCAATGCAACGTAAGGTCGATGCTGCAATCGACGTAGAGTCGATACCGAAATCAAGGTAGGGCCGACGCTGGTATCAACGTAGGCTCGATGCCACAGTCAACGTAAGGCTGATGCTGCGATCGACATAGGGTCGACGGTGAAATCAACGTAGGGCCGACGCTTGGGTGTAACGTTGGTCCGATGTTATCATCCAGGCGTTTATTGGACACCGAGCTTACGTTGGTGGACAGAGTCGGGCCGCCGTTCTAACTCAGGCGATGATGGTTGCGCCACGGTTGGCCCGACTCTCAAATCGTACATGGGTCCCTACTAATCTCTGTTATTACTACTTCGGCATGCAAAGCATTTGAAAAATTATTAGTAGGCTACTAATCTGTTTCCCTTAGCGATCAAGCTTAGAGCTGCGAGTACTTCCTCAAAAACCTTCTTGGAAGTGCTCACACTGCTATTGCCTTGAACAACTTTTCAACGGAAAAGACTTGTATCGGATACTATTTGTAAAACTTTGGCAGAGAAATAGCGGAACACCCAAGCGTGAATCTTAATTTAAACCGAACGCTGCGGCTTCCGACCTGTCAAAGAAGAAATCGTTGTCCCGAAAGAATACGAGCGCCGCCTGTATATTATAATGCGAGCTGAGCGCCGCTAGTGAGAAAACTGACGACGTAGACTTTCGCGATCTTCGATATTATTTTGAGCTCTATTGGTACATTTTTGCTATATTTATGTAAAAATTTGCAAATGCCGATTGCTCGCTATTTTCCTATAAAATCAGTTAAAGCGAAGCTTAAAATGAGTATTTTTTCACGGTCCAGGGCATTATGCTTTTCACTTTTCTATAAATTTGATGCATCAGCCAGTAATTCACAATTTATCACTTGGTAACCACAATCTGTATTTTTTTCGTATAAATATATTGCATAAGGCTGTGCCATAATCTTACAGGTACACATCAAATTTCATCCAAATTAGTTGTATCGTTTAGGAGAAATTGGAGATCTCAATGTCGAAGCGGTCTGACCATGTGCCACAAGTCCTTAATAAGACACGTCTCCATATACAATCTCAATTCACAAACCTGTGAATTCAGATATTTAGATATTTTAAATATCAACGATAAGGATTATAGCAGGATTATAGAGATATAACAGATATTTTACATATGAAAGATAAGGATTTCTGAGTTCATCGATAACGATATGATGTTTACTTTCGTAACAACACTATGAAACCACGCGATAGCCTAACGATATCAAAACTATGCAAATAATACACCGTAACAGCAAGTATGATCTTACTGTTAAGGAAAATGACATAGATTTTATGAATTTCACCCTTTCAGACCGTTTTTCCGCTGATGCAACAAATACGTGTCATTCAGATTTAGATAAAATACCATTTCAATCTACCAAAATCGGAGGGAAACACTAAACGGTTTCTTTCTCTGTCAAATGTATCTACGCAGATATGCTGCATCGCATTGATTGACTTTCGCTAACAAATTAAACTGGTCGATAACTTCCGAAATCTTCTTTGAGATAAGTAAAGGTGATTTTGTCCGTACCTATACAACATCCCATGTACGATTTTAGAGTCGGGCCAACCGTGGCGCAACCATTATCGCCTGAGTTAGAATGGCGAGCCTACGTCAATTGCAAGTTCGGCCTTACGTTGACTGCGGCGTCGAGCCTACGTTGATACCAGCGTCGGCCCTACGTTGATTTCGGCATGAACCCTAAGTCCATTGCAGCATCGGCCTTACGTTGCATTGCAGCATTGGCCCTACGTCGTTGCAGCATCGGCCCTCCGTCGCTTGCAGCGTCGGCTCTACGCTAATTGAGGCACCGGCACTACGTTTAAGGGGTCTTCTCACTTTAGACGCTACACGAGGGTATTTTCATGAACTTTTTTGATAGGTTAATATTATAGATATTGATATAAAAGTTGTTAGACCTAATGTATACACTTTCAAAATACATAACATTTTTTAAAATGTATTTATGTAACTCAAAGAAGGTTTGAACGCGTTTTTCTCGAAATAACGTTTTTCGATGGCTTGTTGATAACATCTTCGAAGCTATGGAACCGATCCTTATGAAATTTGAACCACATATTCTTTACAACTAAAGCTATAGCACATATAAAGGATATTTAAAAATTTGATATTTACTATTTTTTTTGCCAGAAACGGTGAAAAACCACGTTTTTTGTTTTTTCGGAAAATGTCCGTCATTTTGGTGTTTTTGCATATATCAAAAATCGTATGATATGCGCTATAGCCATTAACTTACAGAATGTAAAACCGTTCGATTTTTTTTGTTCCGGATGATCCATCTCCGAGATTTCATCAAGAGCGCAGCCCTATAATTTTTTAAGACATTTTTTTATGTACCATTTTCGTCTATAAATAGCGACGTAAATAATCAAAAAAATTCTTTTTATGTATTTCAAAAGTGTATTTATTAAATGCAACAAATTTTATATCAATATGTATAATGTAAACCGATCAAAAAAAATCATGAATACAGCCTACTTTTTAGCGTCTAAAGTGCAAAGACCCCTTAATACAACATAGGTCCTGGGTTTCCAACGTATTTTATCGGACACATTCTGCGGTGTGGAAATCCTTTTGACTTGTTCATCTTGCATGCAAGCTACTTAAGCTGCTTCGTAATCAACCGTTGAGTCCGGGCTAGAACTTCCACTTGGAAGATGTTGAGCCTCTTGGTCATCACGTCCACATTGATGCAAACTAGCTGCAATCGCATCTGCAGTTTCCGAAACATAATTGTCAGAGGTTAAGTGAGGCTCAAAAGTGTTAAGTTCGCCTTCCACATTATTGAGACAACGGAACTTTTTTACACGACTATACGATGATTTTTTTATCCGCCACTATTTCGCTCGATTGCTCGAATATTTCAACAATTTTTACTTAAGCCCTGAAATTATCGAAATTATTTTCACACCGAAATACTGCAAACATGGAAACTCAACCCTATTGTAAAATGTCAATGTTGCATGCTACGTTGTGCCGTTAAGGCGAAGCTCAAGCGGAAATTTACACAACGCGGCCATACGGGCAGACTACCAATGGTCTACTAACAACCTACTGCTGTTTTACGTCCAAGCATCGGCCGAACTCTGCAGCTGCAAGCGGTAGTCAACTACGGCCAGGCGGTGATCAACCGGAGTCGGTTGAAACATAGTAGCCAGCGTTGCGCCAACTACCGAGCTTAACGTCGCCGCGACGATCGAACGAGAGTTTTAACAACTCTGGGCCATAGTCGTGTTCCAATCGTTGGCTGCTGGTTCGCCGCCGTCTTACCGCCAAGCGTTGGCGGTGCTGTGGGTGTGCAGCCGGTGACCAACTACACTCGGGCGGCGATTAACCAGTGTAGAATGAAATGTGGTGGCCAGCGTTGCGCCAACTACCGTGCCTAACGTCGACGCGATGATCGAACGAGAGTTTCAACAACTCTGGGCCATAGTCGCGTTCCGATCGTTGACTGCCGACTCGTTTCCGCTTGATAGCCAAGCATCGCCCATACGTTTTGCCAACGCTGGGTCATCATAGATCGACGATCATTGGTAGCCGACGGGCTGCCGCAATACCGCCAAGCGTCGGCCGCACCCGGAACGTTGGCTACCCGCACATGGGATATCTATTGTCTCGACCGGCATTGATTAATTACAATAATGAATCATCAGGCAAATTTATAAATATATGTATTGAAAAAAGATATACTTTTTGCATGTGTTTTTCTTGCTCTCAACTATCGCTTTTCTCGTATCTTTCGCGCACTCATGAGTTAAGTATTATATCTACAGCGTCAAGTATTATATCTAATTTGCAAAACGCGTAGATTCTACGTGTTTTAAAGATTGCGGCAACTTCCATACCAAGACCACGACATGCAATACCATGGATCCATTGAATTACAATTTGTACTACGTCACTTGACGGGCTGAACGGTAGAACCAAAATGGAAAAAAACCGGCTCGAATTTACCAAACTTCTTAGTTCAACACATAGAGACTAACCGAAGCGATAATAAATTCTATAAGATAAATTGCCTTGGCACACGATATATTTCAGCTCAAAGAAAGAATTGAATACAGCCGCCGGAACTTTTATCAACCTTGCGTCGATGTCGAATCATACAGCCGCACTGTCCATGCCGTAATAATAGGGTTCTCGCAGTATGCGCAGAGGGAATATCTAATGGCCCCACTCCTGAGGTGCTGGGGATGCTTGGGGAGTAAGTCAGAGGCAGTTTCTCAGTCATGGATATTCTCGAAAGTCGCTATTATCGCATTAATGCGATAACCCTAATGTTGGTAGGTCAATGGCCGTACCAAGAACGAAAGAGTCAAAGGATCCAACAAATTCTGTTTCAGTTTAGTGTAATGTCTGTTATGATGACCCAGGTATTGCATCTGATTTGTTGTTTCTAATTTTATTCAAATTAACCAACTGTATATCCATAGATCTGTTTGTTATTAATTGCAACGACGGAAGGGTATAAAATTAGTTGAACTTTGGGGTGACTTGGACGCAATGATAGAATGCATAACACCGATGGGGGTTCAAGTGAATGCCTGCATCAAATCTCTTAATTGCATCATAAATCAGGACAAGGTGAGTGATTAAAACGATCGAACAAAACGTTTGTTATGTCGTACCATCAAGGTCTTTCATCGCAGATAAAAAAGCTCTTTGAAGCAATTAAAAGAGATTGGTCGAATTTACAACGAGAAGGTGAGATTAAAATTCTCACGGAATATGCAGAGCAAGGACGAAAGCTCAGTTTAATATACACAGGTATAATAAAGGTGGTCGGACCTCTTCAAGTGATGAAATAAAATTAGCACTTATTTTGTAATAAATCATCTTTAATCACATTTTTTTCGTGGAAAGGGATAGTGACACAATTCTATAGTAAATCAGGTGTCCTTGACATACAAAATGGCTATCGGCGTTTCGTTCAAGAATGTATAATTTAATACTGAGAAATCACCCTTTTGGTTAGATTTCATCTACTCGTTTTGGGCAGGCCTATTTCTAACTTCTCCTACTTAAATCTACTCTTTTAAGACTTATGAAATTAACCTTCCGTTGACACACTGGGCCATTTTGACTCGGTCGCGAAAGAGCTGACTGTTCCATAATGTATTCGAATATTTTCAATAATTATTTACAACAATTTGATTTTATATTTTCCGAATTTCAGTTATGCAGACAAATTTAGAAGTGTACTAATTTTTCGAAATGGCAACCGCCCGTAGGATTGTTAATGGCATGTGAGTGAAGTACCATCCGTGTCACATTGACCCGGTGTGTCAAAATCGTGGCCAGACATAAGTGGAAGGTTAGCTGGCGTTTTATAAGTTTCACATATTCGAGTGAAATTCTCGCTGCATTTTTGAAAATTTTACCAAAAATAATTATTATCATGAGGTTCTTCGAACTAAGAAGAATAATGCCATTAAAACAACCAAACCGTTGTTACTGAATTAAAGAAATGTATTCCATAACTATAAAGCTCGTCGAGAAACAAGCAACGCTGGACAAGCCATTCAATTGCATCACTACCTTTTTTTCCATTCGTAAAATCTCACCTTGTAGTTCAGAACGTTACGCATCATCGTAAATTAATTGGAAGCAACGTTTTAAGATTTTTCTTCAATTATAAATCATCATACCAGTAAGTTACCTATTATGTTATTTTAATATTAATTAAAAAATTCTAGCATACATGACATGCACTGGAATTATATATCTAGCGATACCGTTAATGCCACAAATGCTTAACTTCATTCTGCCATTGAATGAGAGCCGCGAACGCACGCATCTTTATCATACTGAATACTTCGTAGATCCTGACGAATACTTTTATCCAATAATGATACATACTTATACGGGAACAATAATAACCGTTGCAGAGGTTATTGCCGCTGATGCTGTATTTGCTACTTATGTTCAGCACGTTTGCGGAATACTCGCAATTATTGGGTAATCATATTGGGACGTCCAGATTTTTGCAAAAAAATTCTTCTAGTGAGAGTTAAGTTGTAAAAGAAAAATTGTATTATTAACCTAATTGATGTTATATAGGTTTCGACTGGAGAATTTGATGAAACTTCAGGACGTTAATTCAGAGCAATTAAGAGATGATGATATTTACTATGAAGAGCTCGTGCGAAGCATCGATGAGCATTTTCGAGCTTCGGAGTTCGTATAATTTTACTAAGATTATTCTTATGTTAGTTACATTGCGCAGACTGATAAAATAGGGAAATATATACATTGATTAATCTACTTCAGAAAATGTATGCGGAGCCTCCCAGTTTTCCAAATAAGAACATTTTCTTGAATATTTTTAGAATGTACAAAATGATACTATAGATTCAGTGATCTATATGAGAATGTGCTATTAGACCTGTTGTCTAATAGCACATTTCATGAATCTTTGAAAATGTTTCACCCGTCTTTGCAAATACCAATAATGGTGATGATTTTTTGGAAAATAGAGAACAATTTGACACTACTTTATTTTTCATGCAATAAAGATTTGTCACGCTGATTGAAAACGCATATTCCACCGCCTTCCTGCTTCAAGTTATGGTAAGCATGGTACTGCTGAGCATGTCAGCCGTGCAGGTATGTAGAAATTTCGTATTGCTTCTAGAGTACAGACTTCTCCCATTATGTTTTATTTTTATCAACTCATATTTCATTGATTCGTTCAGTTACTCATAAACTTTGGTGAAGGCGACGAGACGATTCGACTCATCCAATTTAATCTAGCCCAGTTTCTTCATATTTTCTTCATTAGTTGGCCTGGCCAAAAATTACTGGATCAAAGTACCATTTTTCGAGATTCCGTGTGAGTTAATTATCTCACAACGTGGTGCAACACGACCGCACAATGTGTTTTCAAACAATATTGATTTGACTTGCAGATATTTTGCCGAATGGTATTCCCTATCGATGAGAGGTAGGATCCTTTTGAGGATTGTCATGATGCGAACACTAAACCCTCTGAAAATCACAGCGGGTAAACTGTACGATTTGTCCTTCGAGAACTTTGGAGTGGTAATACAACTAACTGGTACCTGACGACATATAAATATGAAATTTCAAGGTATACACGAATTCTAAATGTTCTTCCGTCCTACATATTCAAGGTGATCCGAGCATCTGCTTCGTACTTCACAGTTTTTGCCTCCCTACGATGATTATCAGAGACTGCCATGTAGGACTGTCTCGTGGAATGGCCATTTAGAACTATTTGCGGCGCAACGCAATCATGGTAGATTTTTCAAAAAAGAGGAATCGAAAAAGTTGGTAATAATATACGTAAGATATAATGAGTGCATTGTATCCACCAATGATTGAGTCACTTTCTAATCTTGATTCGTCATAATGAATAAAAATACAAATCCAACAAATATTGCTGTTGTGTTAGTGATGGAGAAGTATCATACTCACCTACTTTGAATGCTAGCTGTATAAAATGATTAATGTTGTTAAAATAGCCAAGTTTTGAAAATATTCAAAACCGCTAAACCAAGAATAGTTACGCGATAGAGTTCGATTTCTGCATTAAAATTGTATATCCCATTGAACTTTCGTATATTACCCTGGGGCTGGTGAAACATAAAAACATGCAACCGCATTTGCGGCTAGTTGGACATGAATAAAAGGGGTGTTATGATCTGGACGCGTCACAAAGTCTACTTCAATGAGGGCCGAAAAGATAGACTAGAGAAAAGGCACCGTATGTCGGATACTTTTGTTTGAAAATGAAAAAAGCAATCAAGTGTCCAGGCCGTCAAATGTTACGATGTTATTACCTCCATGTGAAATAAAACAAGATACTAATAGTTATTTTACACATTACGTTTTAATATTTTGAGTTATATTATTATTTATAAAAAATAACAGAAATTATGGTTTTCAAAAATGTTGCCTATAAACGGATATCTGATATAAGGGCACAAATGATATTTTTCTTATATCTGATATTAGGGAACTATTTTGATATAAAATAGAACAAAATGTTTATTGTTTGAACTTTATAATTGTTATCACTCAATCAGTCTTTGAGTTATTTTTTGGTTAGGTAGGAACATTTCGGCGTAAACGGATATCCAATATTAGGCTCGATTAATTATCCGATATTAAGATTTTGCATGGCCGAATATGAACAGTAATATTTTTGCATACATTGCTATTGTTGCGACCATATAGTTACTATCAAGGAAAAGTTGCGGGGTCGATATCTCCGATTTCGATGAAATTTGGCATGCTTGTAGAATGGGTAAAAATAGGCGACACGTATTTTTTTTTATCGACGGAATCTGATTTTTAAGGGTTGAAACGCACTCCCGAAAATTGTCGTGTTTTTCGTTTTTCGTCGATAACGTTTTAACGGTAAATTTGCATACATGTAGAGAATGGAAAACTGCGGATACGGATTTCTTCTTTTTGCGATATCTCACAATTAAGGGGTTGTAACTGTCCGTCGATTTTTAGCCAAGAGTATCGTAGAATCAGCTAGCCTTTTGACATTTCGGTCTAAACTCACGTCAATATATGTTCGTGTTATGACGCAATTGCATATTTGTAACATTCCTGCCCCCTCCCCCCAAACGGCCCCTCGTCTCAATAGGAAAACGTTCAAAGTTCTTACCGTGCGGCATGGACGGAAATTTGTAGAAATAAAAATGGGTTACCAAGAAAGTACAATAAGACAAAATAGTCGATAGGCATTTTCTCGTTTTTGCGGAACGACACTTAACGGGTCAACGCACCCTTAAAAACTTTGTTCTTTCTATAGCTCGTGAACGAGCCGAAAAAAAATACAGTTCGAAGGGAAAAAATTTTGTATTCTTCGACTATCAGACATTCATGATGATAATGATGAGTACAGCAACAAATGACGTGTTGTTTATTGCAATAATTCGTGAATTACTTGTGAAAAATCACTCTTCAGTTTTCCACTAATATGGGCACAGGCAAGGCTCGCAATCACGGACTAACTTCGTGCTTCGGAAAGCAACTGGATTCTAATCGTATATTTATGAAGAAATACCACTCCGCTCACCGTATCAAAGGCATTATCTGCAGAGATTACAGCGTTTTTGGGTTTCTGCTGCAATTCATGAACACAATAATGCAAACATTTCTATCAGCCTATGACGCAGCAGAATTTAATCTTTATCTCTAACTTTAATTTCACAAACCGTAGAACTAACGAACGAAAAAAATAAATCTTCGTAAAGAGCGACTACGGTTCAAAGAACGGCTACCCCCCGATAATCTTGAAATCGCCTTATTAAAGATAGATAGCAGTTCTGGTAATAGCGTGTGTCGTGGTTATTTTTTTCGTGTGTACTCATCAAGTGGGTTTCAAGTCATATCAATTCACCAACGATCATTATTGCTGCAGTTACGACGGAGAAGCCAGCCATCCATTTTAAGTTCCGAATACGAATAAAAATGGACGTCAATCCGGTAAATGTTATTCAACTTCTATCCATAGCGATAAGGGATATGAATTTGCCTCGCACTTCAACCACCGAACAGGAAAAACTGTTCAGTGAGGATCCAGAAAACATGATCTTTCAAGCGATGGATTAACGTATGAAATTAAAAGTCGAAACTGGTTTGGATTTTCTTTCACCAAATGAAATTCATGAAGCAGCTGCAATAGAAGATGACAGGGAAGGAGACTGGCACGGACAACGATATCTAATGTTACGTCCCAGCCTTCAAATTTTTTACTCTACCCCAAAAATTATCATTGCACACGTGCACGATAGCGGCACCCTCATTTTTCGACCAAAGTTATATTTTGTAAACTTTATGGACGCGATAGTCGAAATATGCCACAAGACCCAGAATGGGAAAGCGACTTGCATCCGCTCCCACTCACTAAATCACCGATAGTATATAATTTACGAGCGAATGTGCTCCAAGCGAGAAACTCACGTAGGAAAATTCCCGAATAGAAAAAAAGCGCAAGACCAAAGCGAACAGAAACTCTCACTCCAAATCCCAAACAGACCCCTACGGAAAACTCGCCCGTGACTCCACACGGTCGTAAAACAGGCCCTCAGCGAGAATTATGAGAACACGTGCGCTAAGGCCGATTCTTGGAAATAGAGCAGCGATTGCGTCTATCTCAGCCGCGACCCAATAAGAAATCCAGAATCATGTTCCCCTACTCCGCTAACCAATCACGAAAATTAACGTAACTTTTACGACCTATTATCCAATCCCTAAAAAAACGCATCGTAGGAAATGCACTCTCCCAAAAAACTCCTTCTTCTCCCAAAACCGAACTCTCGCCGTTTTTGTAAGACGAAGGAGCGTCACTCTGTAATCAGTCTCCGAATCGAAAAGTCGACTTACTCAGATAATACTCTGTCCGAGTAACCGTCTAACATATTTCTCAATCCACTGTACGCGTCTTATATTCAACCGATAGATATATATACATACAAGTGTGTTAATAAACTCTATTTGTAAATCGAAAGAAACACTCACGAGAGTAAGTTATTCGATCAAAGTATCGGGCGAACCTCAACCTCAAACCAAAGCACGCACCTTAAATCATCTAAATCCAATTGTTATTAAACTGTGTTCGGAACTCGCGCGGAAACCAATTAAGACTCACAGCGCAATCTACCTCTCTTCAAAATTGGCGCACAAACTCGGCGACCTCGCGAATCCATTCTAAATCTCCCTCCGGGACGTAACACTAGATCCAAAAGTTAATGAAAATATACCCATCTGCGGGTAGCCAACGTTCCGAGTACGGCCGACGCTTGGCTATATTGCGGCAGCTCGTCGGCTGCCAACGATCGTCGATCTCTTGCGACCCAGCATTGGCAAAAAGTATGGGCGATACTTGGCTATCAAGCGGTAACGAGTCGGCAGTCAACGATCGGAACGCGACTATGGCGCAGAGTTGTTGAAACTCTCGTTCGATCATCGCGTCGACGATAGGCTCGGTAATTAGCGCAGCGCTGGCCACCATATTTTATCCTACACTGGTTAATCGTCGCCCGCGTGTAGTTGGCCATCGGTTGCAGACCCAGAGCATAGCCAACGCTTGGCGGTAAGACGACGTCGAACCAGCAGCCGACGGTCGGAACGCGACTGGCCCAGAGTTGTTGAAACTCTCGTTCGATCGTCGCGTCGACGTTAAGCTCGGTAGTTTGCCCCACGCAGGCTACGATGTTTCATCCGACTCTGGTTGCTCACCGCCCGGCCGTAGTTGGCTACCACTTGCAGCTGCAGAGTTCAGCCGATGCTTGGACGTAAAACAGCAGTAGATTGTCAGTAGACCATTGGTACTCGACCGTATGCCCGCGTTATGTGAATTTCCGCTTGAGCTTTACCTTAACGGCACAATGTAGCGTGCAACATTGACATTTTACAATAGGGTTGAGTTTCCATATTTGTAGTATTTCGGTGTGAACAAAATTTCGATGATTCCAGGGATTAAGTAGAAATCGTTGAAATATTCGAGCAATCCAGCGAAATAATGGCGGATTAAAAAAGTCATCGTATAGTCGTGTAAAAAAGTTTCGTTGTCTCGATAATGTGGAAGGCGAACTTAATACTTTTGAGCCTCACTTAACCTCTGACAATTATGTTTCGGAAACTGCAGATGCGATTGTAGCTAGTTTGCATCAAAGTGGACAAAGTTCTAGCCCGGACTTAAGACGGAATGACACCCGACGCGAAACTTCGACGCGGCCCCGGCTTCCGACCGGTAGGGCAGAACTCAATCGAGCTTCTGCGCCCACCGACGGATGTCACCGCGCGCGTTCGTCGCCGACCCGCGCGGAGACATTGCGTCTCGCCTTCCACGGGCCTCGACACGCTCCGCAACGCATGTGTGCGTGCATGTCGGTGCGCGTCTACACCAAGGTGTGGAGAGACGTTATCGGCGCTGCCACGGGCCTCGATGCGCGTCGTCTGCAGACCACGCGGCGAGCGCCGCGCGCGGAATTCTCGTGAACTGAGCACGTCGAAGTTCGGGCGACATTTGCTCGCAATTATCAACAATTACACGACAAATCTAGATTACCACTTTTCTCCTAAGATATGCAACGAAGTTCAGTGATTGAGAGCTCAAATTGTTCGTTTTTTATGTGGCTACCCGGTCTAACTTTTCTCTAAGTCGTGACATTAGCCAAACATCTAATTTTTCATCTTTTCGGTCTCGAGTTCCGCATGATAAGCCAATCTACGTTTTTTTTCTCAAATTCAGAAAATTTAAGGGGCAGACAGCTATTCGTCTATCTATTTGACGTCGTTTGGCAAAGTTTCGACGGGATCTGAAGAGCCGTTTCAGAGATTTTTGGGTATCTATAATTCTGTTCTACCATACCGACCGCGATGAGGTGTCATTCCGTCTTAACGGTAGATTACGAAGCAGCTTAAGTAACTTGCATGCAAGATAAACAAGTCACACGGATTTCCACACCGCAGAATATGTCCGATAAAATACGTTGGAAACCCAGGACCCATGTTGTATTAAAGGGTCTTTGCACTTTAGACGCTAAAAAGAAGGCCGTATTCGTGAATTTTTTTGATCGGTTTATATTATAGATATTGATATAAAAGTTGTTACACTTAATAAATACACTTTCGAAATACATAAAAAGAATTTTTTCAATTATTTAAGTCACTATTTATAGTCGAAAATGGTAGTTAAAAAAATGTCCTCAAAAATTGTAGGTCTGCGCTGTTGATGAAATCTCGGAGATGGATCATCCGGAACAAAACAAATCAAACGGTTTTAGATTCTGTATGTTAATGGCTGTAGCGCATATCATACGATTTTTGATATATGCAAAAATAACAAAATGACGGACCTTTTCCGAATAAACAAACAACGTGTTTTTCACCGTTTTTGGCAATAAAATGAATAAATATAAAAATTTTAAAAATCCCTGATCTGCGTTATAGCTTTAGCTGTAAAGAATACGTGGTTCAAATTTCATAAGGATCGGTTCAGTAGTTTCGAAGATCTGATCTACAAGCCGTCGAAAAACGTTGTTTTGAGAAAAACGTGTTCAAAGTCTGTTTAAGTTACATGAATACATAAAAAAGAATTTGACGAAATGTTGACGAAATTTCCTCAACATTTTGGGTATGGCCACCCAAGCATCTTTCTAGCAAATCATCTCTGGACTAATCTTGATTAATTGGCAGGAAATGCTGTTTCATGTTTTCGTCAAGAAACGGTGAAAGATCTTCCAATTTTGGATTTTTATTTAAGGCCATTGCTTTCTGCCATTTGCACCAGCTTTCGGGTCCAGTCGGGCAGTATTTGTGATTCGGCTCTTCCTTTGTGGAAGAAATATGATAAAAAGTAGCCGTAATCTCTTTTTTCATATTTTCAATACTATTTACATTTCTTTGAATGCTCAGACCATAATATTTTGTGAGTTTTTTCACAACTTTATCCGTTAACTTGCCTCTTCCGGAAAGTTTTTTTTTCTTTTCTCACGTTTCGGAGTCTGGTGCCCATTTTCTTCTCTACGTGGCCAATGCATTCTTTTTTTATAACAGTTAACTCGTTACCATAACGATTTCGTTCTAGTACGGCCTTGAAAGTTTTTGAATCCCCATTACCTATATAATTGCCATACTGTACACCGAATTTCTGTTCCGATCTGGACAACATTTCTTTCATAGAATCAACCTCCATTTTTCCCGCGGAGCCATCGTGATTCTCCATGCCATGTTCTTCGTGATCTTCGAACCGTTCCTCATATTCTTTAGTTTGAGTCTTATTTTTCCAGAACGTACAGCCGTGGCAGTAAGTGCTTTTCACAACCAAATCGATCACTTTACCAGGGTAGTAGCCGATGAGCGTGGCAACACCATACAGTGATTTGAACCCACGCTTTTTCCATGTACCATCACCCGAGAGTTTGAGAATTTTTTCTGCTCTTTCATGCTCGACATTCTGTTTCACCTCTTCTTTAACAGCATTCTGCGATGAAAAATCGAATGACGACTTAGCAGCTGCATAAATATGCTCGATGATTTTAGTGTAGCTGCTTTGATTGAGTCCAGTGCACAGGTCCATGAGATTGCCAAAGGTATTGATTCCTTGTCTTGCGACCCCTAACGACACAAGCTTTCGGTTAATTTCGAAACTATTATGAATCAAAGGTCCTGAATCAATTTCTCGATTACCGCACGGATACGTAACGACAATTTTGAAACCCAGGCCTCTGTGCACTGACTCTGTAAAATGTATCCTTTGCTTGCATACAGAACACATTAAAATGTCTGATAGAGCCATAAAAATGTTAAAAACTCAATCATTCTATATGCGTGAAAAGGATTTGTATGGATATCCTCTGTGCACGCAGGCTTTAGTTTTTTAGCACTTGCACTTATACCGTCACTTTTACTCGGCCTGAAACTCTCCCCGCTCACATCAGCGAATTGATTTCCTTGAAATTGTTTTTTTTACACATTTCCGAGCTATATTACCTCGGGTTCCCTTCGGATAGTGCGGCATTTTAGTTTTAAAAATTCAACCGTTCACGACAAACTTTTGAGCTAAACTGACTCTATCGCTCGGGCAACGTTTCGTTTCGCATACCTACAGTTTCACGCTATATAGATATACATGCATACATATATATATATATATATATATATATATATATGTCGTGAATATAATGTCGTTCGCATGACAAGGAGTGGCGTGTCGTTTCAAAACATTCCTCGAAACATCTGCCTGGCCATACAAAAGGTAAATACGGAAGTATTGTGAAGCAAAGGTTGCTCCTCCGCCTCTATCGGTCCGAGCGTCCGACTCGCTCTACCTGACCGCACGCTGTCCCCGCGCTCTATATTATATACGATAACTCCGCAAATATTCAATATTTCGAGTTTTCCTTTGGTCAGTAAGTATATTCTTTGGGTATCATACTTTCGAAATATGTAAAAAAAATCGATTTTTTGAAAATTCTAAAGGGATTTCTCGTCTTAAAGGGAAACAATGTTGTATTCTTCCGCTACTAGACGTTCATGATGAAACTGATGGGTACAATAACAAGTGGCGTATTGTTTATACCAATAATTCGTGAATCACTACTGAAAATCACCCTTCATTTTTCCGCTAATATGGACACATGTAAGGCTTGCAACGAACTAACTTCATGCTTCGGGAAGCAACTGACTTCCAATTGTATATCTACAAAGCAATTCTTCCCCGACACGTACTACCTTCGAAGATTATAATATAATCGGAAAAATGTTCACGCGCTTATTTATTTGATAAACGTGTCGACTATTTATTTTTTATGGATTATACTTATGACAATAATGATAGTCATGATAAAAGTGTTTGCAACCAACAGATTTCTACACCACGCATAGCTGCTTCGTCGCTTATACCGCATGTCAGTGCATTTTGTGAAAAACAAAGTACTATCCAATTTTCGAAGTTTGGTGGTTTATCTTCTTCGTAACCGCTTTTATACCACGCATATTTGAAAAGGTTTGCAAATAGTGGAGAAGAAAACTGGTTGTGTGCAAGAGATTGTTACTTAACAATATTGTCTTTGAATTGCACATTGACGTGATAATTGTATAATATTACTAGTTCAGAATAGTGTTTGTCGAAGTTTTTCCATACACGGAAGCCATAAACATTAAGGGGCTGCAATATTCCCGTCGTACCTGCAGGAATTGCTAATTATAATGTGAACTAATTGTCTGCAGAACTAATGAAATTGGAGCAATATATTTACCTGCTGTAATGGTTCAATTTTCAATATCGTTCCTTTGCATATCTATTTCTTTAACTGCAGTTGGATATTGACCGCTCCAAGACTCCAGAAGTATTATAGATTTCGGACGCGTATTGGGAATATATACTTCTTGGCACCGACGCTTAAAATGATTAGTCGTCAATTTTCCAGATTTCGAAGCCAATGGAAATATATTTTTATTATAATAAAATTATTATATATAAAACGACCAACATCGGTTTCAAGAGCTTGCCACTCGCAGAAATCAAAGGTTGTAAATAATTAATCGTCAATTTTCCAGATTTCTAAGCCATACGAATAACTGTGTGTTGATAATGTTTTCGATTGCACTACTGTCTCAACGGGTTTCTACCCTTCTTTCGCTAATGTTCCACCAGTATGCAGCTCTAAATTGAACACTTTGATAAGAATTAATCGTGAGCTCAGCCCAACGTTGGCTATTGTTGATTTTCACCGTTTCTATGAATTCGTTAGCTTTGTTTTTAAATGTATCAGCGTTTGATAATTGGTGTTTTGATACACATTTAGTCATCTTTCTTGAGACAATGCGATGTTGGTTTTTGAATGATTTCACCCAAGAAGCGGAAGCTTTGGAATCTACGGCTGGCATTTCTACAATTTCTCGTGCTGGCCCGTCGCCGAAGATCCATATAATGGACAGGCAGCTTCTTGTCAAATATAACGTGAAAATTGTTCGACGTGTAGTGAACTTTTGTTGTTAACTTTTCTTTGTAGGTTCCACCCTTATTTATACTATGGGCCCACCGGTGTAACTGTGTCAATGATTTCACCTTTCTGGATTTCGTTTGAACAGATGATAATTATCTATTCCCGTCTATCCCCGGTCTGCAGTAATCTACAGTATTCGTAATTGGTATTGTATTCGTAACTCAAATCTTCTATATCTTGAGTACTGTCACGTGGCAATTTTCCGGGGTCCCCGGAAAACCCGTGAAAACGTCTCTCCCGCTCGACACTCACCCCGAACGCGGACCCATATTAGGGTTAGGGCGAACTTGATCATGTTTTGAAGCGAATCGAGTGTGTTAGATATTGCCGCGTACAGCGATGGCTTCCGCGTGCGCACCGCGAGCGTAGTAGATGGCGCAAGCGTGCGCCACGCGTAACGACACGGAAATACATGGCGTGACAGTTTCGGAGCGGACGAAAAAGAAGGATGTGGTGATGTGAAGGGTGGTGATCATTCCTTCTCACTCGAACGGTGGAAAGAGGTAGGCGTGTGGTCACGCAGTCGACCGAGTTCCTCGCAGAAATTAGAATCTGTGTCAGAGGGGAAGGCCGACACTGAAAAGAAACCACACGAAAAATCTCAAGTATCGAGCTGCACTCGTGAAAAGTAACCGTATGCTTCGCTCTCCCACGAGTCCATATCGGTGACGATCAACATCTGAGTCCCTCCATGGCCGCCTGGTCGATGGACCGCGTGGCCATTCGCCAAACGCAATCGTCATCGGTATTCGACAGGCGAATGATCATGGCCGAGCGACAAGCTGTCAGCAACGGTACAACGCATCAAGAACAGAGATCATCGGATCTCTAAAGAGGACTTCAGATTTCATGGTCGTCAGCCTCGTTGCCTTTCGTTAGATGACGTCCATTTTGCCATGAGGGCCTCGTCGCCGATCATCACGAGGGCGTCCCATCGAAGATCGGCAGTATTCTGTGAAGGAAGCTATCGAGACACGCAGGGCGTGTTGTGCTCCGACGGAGGTTTTTGCGGCCGCTGTGGTGTGTAAGTCCGTCGAAAAGACGGACACGAACGTACGTATTAATTTGTTGAAAATGGACGCACCCAAAACAAATGGTCGCGGAAATGAAGCTCGAATGTGTCGCAACAAAGAAGAGCGCCGGTATCGAAAAGAAATATCATTCGGGATTGGAACCGACGTTCTGATCATGACCGGTAGTTCAATGTGTTATTTTGTATCCGCGTAACGTAAGTTTCAACTCGACGATCTGGCGATTGGCTCCGAAGCACTTACATTCTGGACTAAAAATTGTCGAAATTTCGGCCTACATTGCTGCTGGGGTATTCAATGATAGCTTTTCTTCAATCGTAAGGATTATGAATGCGTTGGAAATAATAATTGGCAATAACTGCAGAGTTTTCGCCGAAACCTCTGATGAGGCGCGAATTGTACGACAAATCCGGATGAGTCTTTCTAAGACAAAAGAAGCTCGTACAACCCGGAAACAGCAGCTAGCGGCGGAACATCAGTTTTTCGAGGAAGTTGAAAGTCTACTATACGCACCTGGAATCGCTGATTAATCGGTAAGTTACTACAATTAATAGTTTTCACATGTTGAAACTTTAAACGCAATTATCTCGAAACGACTTTTTCAAAAACTGCTCGTGTTGTAGCTTAAAAAGTTATCGACTGATTTGGATGAAATTTTGGGAGGTTACTCTCAGTAATATTATCGGAAGGATATACCTAAAGTTTGAAAGGTAGCGTGTAAATAAATAATTTTTTTGGGGTCAAATATGTCTCCAAAATGGTCGAAAATTCGAACTTCGGAGTAAAAAAGCTCCCAAATTTTCAATTTAGCACTTTTTCATCATTTTCTAGGTATATTCTTCCCCTTAATATGTCAGTAAACGAATGACACTTATTAAATCTTTTTCAGATCAACAGAAAAAGAGTGACAACTGCATCACTTTTCGATGTCGCGGAAAACAGGCATCCGAAGACCCTTAATAATGCCGGCATTTTGTTGGTCAGCCCAAAAAAAAAATTTTTTTTTAACTTGACAGTTATAATCAATTCATGTCTGAATTTGAAAATGATCAGATTATTTTATCCTCTCTGAAAAAATTCCCGAAAAATACCTATTTTTTACGCTCTTAAAGGGATTTCTCGCTTTAAACTTTATTTCTATCTCGGCCCATTCACGACTTATAGAAAAAACAACGTTGTTAACGGTGCGTTAACCCCTTAAGAATGGTGTTCCGCCAAAACGAGAAAACTTGTATCGACTATTTTCGCTGATTTGGGTCATTGTAACCCATTGTTATGTCTATAATTTTTCGTTCATACCGCGCGGTAAGAACTTTGAACGCTTGTCTTTCGCGAAGTTGGGAGCGGGGGTTCTTCACAAATATGCAATCGGGTCATAAAACGAACTTGTATTGACATGAACGTAACCCGGAACGCCAAAAAGCTAGCTGATTATGCGATGTTCTTGGCTTAAAAATTGAAGGGCAGTTTGAACCCCTTAACTATGAGATATCGGAAAAAGAAAAAATAAGTATCCGCTACGTTTTCATCTTACATATTCTTGGAGATACGTATGAATAAAAGCATTTTTGCAATAAACAATATGAAATTTGTTGTTATTTGCATCGTTCTGATCTCCAATGTATAGTACACGGAACAATAAATGTTGTTGCAATTTGAATTTTTCTCCATCTCTTACCATTAAACCGTTATCGACGAGAAACGAAAAACACTCGTATTTTCAAGGGTGCGTTTTACCCCTTAAAAATCGGGTTCCGCAGATATAAAAAAATACGGGTCACATATTTTCACCCATTCTACAAGCATGCCAAATTTAATCGCAATTGGAGAGTTACACCTCGCAACCTTTTCAAGTCAAATGCAGAAGCCGCTATAGGAAAACTGGAGATAGTCCACTATCCGATATTAAGCAACTATCCGATATGTGATGCTTCTCCCCTATTTTACATAAATATATATAATAATAATATATATCTATACATATAATTCTATTGTATATATTTACCACAATATTTTGTGCTATGCTTAATTAGGAGTCACAATGGTACAGAAAATAAGTGAAATGCATGTCAATTTTTTTCGGCTCATTTGACTTGGAGTATTTTATGACGAAACACGAGTGCTTTATGAAACTTCTTAAATAATTAAGTCGAAGGGCTTAAATCGACCGATTTCTGATTTTCCATCGTGTCACGTCACATCAGATAAATGAAAGACAATCACACAGTAAAATAAAATCTCGAGAAATAAAACGCAAGCCTTTCGGAGTTTCCACCAAAAGTTCAATGTTTCGAAGTTTTTCCAGTCGAGATCTATATTATTTTGTCGACGTATTATCAGGGCTTCTGCCATTCTGGTTTTTCGTTCAACTTGTGTGTGAGATATATTCCGCGATTGCAGATCAATCTATATTTTCCCATTAGAATGGGAATAACATCTACCAATGTGCCTATATTAATTTGGTGTAATTAAGGAGGTCAACGGAAACATACGGAAAAATGATCTTAGCGATATATCAATGCATGCGTCCACACGATAATGATAGAGATGGTGACTCAATTATTATGGTTAGGTTTATTTACTCAAGTGCCTAGATTAATCGAACCGTGAGGTTAGCATCGCATTTACTACCGACATAACACGTAATCGCTTTGGAAAGGCGATTCTAGCAATGATGCAACGTCGCCAAAAGCTGCTATAACAATGCTATAACAATACCGTAATGTCAGAAGCGAAGTGGGTTGAATTTTGGTCTTTGTTCTCTCACCCTAAACCATTATAAGACACCCGTATACTTGGCTGGCTAATTATTTTTTGGCCAAGTATTAATTGCTTCACAACGGGAGTTGTCGAATTAGTAACTCTATTACCACAATTTTACCCTTAGATAAAATTGAGGCAACGTTCTAGTCTAGTACGGTAAAACATTTATAGGATTTTCTAAATATAGTTAAGATAACAATCTGGGATGTGCGTACTTGATTATTTATGCTTTGAGCAAAAAGTGATATAATTATGTAATGCACAAATATAATGATAGTGCTAGTGGTGGGTTTGTGGTACTCTTCAATGACGATATTTTTATACTGCGACATCTATATTGCGCGGCAGTAAATATACGACTATTTAACGAAAGAAACATTTTTTGACCTTTCAAAGTTAAAGATCGGTTTTTTCACGATTGTACACGGAGAGAATTAAATGTTAAAAATTACCGTGCAGTAACGGTAACCAGATGACAACCCTGAAACTTCGCTTATTATTGTTGGGTAGAACTCAGATTTTCACGAAAATAAAATAAAATTTCTTCTTCAGATAGAAAATTTTACCAGATTTTCTAGTAAATTTCGATGTGTAACAAAATACGCAAAACTTAAATTTGATAAATATATAATATCAGCGAAATTTTACTGTGCATTTTAGTATTTTATGCCTTTCAGAAATGTCTATAAAAAAGTATCGTCTTTATAAAAGTTATTTTAAGATTTATTATAAAATTTAATGAATGATACAGGAAAATGTATTGTGCTCTCGGTAAAAATTATCGTGCGCGCTTGGTTAAAATTATCGTGCGGTACGGTACGGGAATTTTGAGGCACTGCATTGTAAAAATTCCCCTTCATTCCTTTCACTTCAGAATGGTATGGTGGTGGGGGTAAGTAGGGGAGCGCGATTTCTTTATGGCACGATGGGACTTCCCAAAAAAATTTCGTCTAAACTGCGTACATCGCCGGTTCAGTTTAGCCTGAAGCCTCAGTCGCATGCAGTGTCTCGCTGCGAGAAAGTGACACGTAGCGATCGTCTTAAATGATGACGAAGTAATATGTGCGCAAATTAGTCACATCACTCGAGCCTACGATGGTACAAAATGTATTATAAATAAATGTTAGTATTAAACGAAAAATAAATTCTAATGATTAAATTTGTCTCCTTATCCGTTTGTTGACTATACCAATTTATATGGAAGAAAAAAATGTTCCCAACAAAAAACAAACAGCATTAATTTATACCAATTTTTCAATAGTAAATAATATTCATTATTATTATTATGGTTATTGTTATTTCGGTTATTATTATGATTATTATAGCACCAGTTTTTGAAGAAAAAATACATTTTACTAAGGATTTCTTCAATCGAAGAATTTAAATTTTACCAGCCTTATAGGGAACTGTTTTTGAGGATTCGGCTTCGATCCGGCCAGTGAAGGTTATTCCAAAGTCAAAAGTGGAATTAGAAGATGTTTACGTTTCGGCCCTCTGGTTCGGGTCCTCTTCAGAAATTTTATTTTTCTGTATATAATATGATACACATTTTGTCATAATAATGTTTTTACATTATTATGACAAAACAAACATTATTATGACAAAATGTGTATTTACATTATTATGTTTTTACATTATTATGACAAAACAAACATTATTATGACAAAATGTGTATCATATTATATACAGAAAAATAAAATTTCTGAAGAGGACCCGAACCAGAGGGCCGAAACGTAAACATCTTCTTATTCCACTGTTGACTTTGGAATAACCTTCACTGGCCGGATCGAAGCCGAATCCTCAAAGACTATCTTGTCATCTACACGGCCGCACACATCTCTGACTCACTTATAGGGAATTTTTCTTCCGAGGTTGACGCAGGTAAATTTTACTGTGCAGCACCGTAAAAATAACGTACGGCGCGGTTGGTAATTTTTAACCGACAGTAGGTAAATTTTGGAACATACATGCTAAATTTCACTGTCTCCAATTTTTACCCTTCTTGTATAGTAAAATTTGAACTACGTATTTGAAATTTTCTGTAACGTGAGTTAAAAAAAACTTGACGCATACGAATTATTATGTTTTTCTCACTTGTCACCACATTGAAATATATCACGGTAATTTTTACCGTGAAATTCACCACAAAAATTACTTTTTAATTCTCTCCGTGTACACTTCTTAACGGACAACACCACTGTGACCCCCTGTTTTTTTCCCATTTTTCAAGAATTTTTTTTTGTGGGAAAAAAAGAGATATTCGAAATTTTTTTTGTTTTGTTCGTTGTTTATTGAAGAAACATAAAAAAAAAATTTCAAATTTTTCACGCCCCATGATGACGCTGGGGAAGCTCCCGCGTCAGGTACTGTTGCCTATGCAGTGGTTCGCGACACGCAGCAGAACTCTCTTCAAAATCGATCTGAACAAAAATACCGAGTGTTTTCGTTCATAATATGATATTTTGAAGAGAAGTACATGGGGATTTGAAAAAATATTGATTTTTAAAAAATAGGCACGCTTTTGAAATCAAAGGACGATTTTCGAGCAAAATTTCTCGTCGAAAATAGGCTATAACTTTTTTTTATTATTGAGATATCGAAAAAATCCTATGTACTTCTTTATATAATCTAGTTTTATTGATGCAGTCCAAATTTTAAGTCGATCGGATAAAAATTGCTCGAGTTCTGCTGCGAGCCGCACTCACAAAAGAGGTTTTGAGAAAAACGCGTTCAAAGTTTTAGGTTAGTTAATTTATGCGATAAATTGGAAAAAAATTTTTTTACCTTTAATCAGCGATGCCGGTACCATATAGCTGGCCTTCAAGAAGCTAATCATTGTCCCTAGCATCTTTTCTCGAACTTGTAGAGGCTCTTCTTGCCTCTTTTGCAGCGTCTGTGAGCGAGCGCTCCGCCAGCTCGATCCGCGCTGCGTCGGTTTCAACGCAAAAATTGAAACAATTTGGGCCGATAGTTATCCCCAACGTCTCCAAAACTTTCATGAGGCTTCTCAGGCCATCATTGAATAATAATACCGCGATATCAGTTGCAATATCGACGAATTTTTTGCTCCCGGACTGACACTTGGGGGCTATTGCCCAAACTGATTTGTTGTAGATTTCGTTGTTGTTTTGCGTGAAGCCGCCCAAACAACGCAGCAGCAAATCGTCTCTGCTCAAATTTTCGAAGACTGGCGTAATTGCCTCCAATACTTCCTCAGGAAGAGGCGGCTTATGGCGATATTCAGAAATATTACCGCTTGCGACCGCTCGCTGCCACGAACACCACGACTCGGCTCCCTCTGGGCAATCGTCATGTTGTGGCTCACTATCTGTGGATATTTTATGTTTGATAGTTGCTCAAATTGCCTTCCTCATTTTTTCAACATTATCGCTGTTCCTCCGAATAGCCAAGCCGTAATATGTGCTCAACTCGTCAATCAATTTTTCGGTGAGCTTTCCTCTGCCAGACAATCCTTTTTGTTTTTTCACGATTTCGCGGAGGCGCGTCCCCATACGTTTTTGGACATGATCGATGCACTCTTTTTTTTTTATCTCGCAACCGTCGTATGGATCGCTATTCGATATACCTGCCGACCCTGAGGCGCGCAGCTGCGCGGGACCCCGAGCGTCACGGAGCGCTACACCGCTCCACAAAATATTCAATATCTCCGAAAATAATTATTTTTTCGACCTGGTTCCAACGACATCTTAATCTTAAATGTATTTTAGATTTTTCTAGATGGTTTTCAAAAAATCGATTTTTTGAAGCCGTCACAGTGGTGTTGTCCGTTAATGATTGGTAAAATTCGATAAGAAACCTTTAATTGAAAATAACATTTTTTTCGAATAGTGTAGGAAGAATAATGGAAGCTACAATCTTAGGTTTTTCCAAAGCTAATTGATACGATTTTCTCGGATGGTCAGAATTCTACAAAACATTAGTCAATTTGTAGGTTTAACCAATGTAGAAAAATGTTTAGGATGGTGATCGCAACTGGTCATTTCGAGGTCTGAAGACAGAATCCCCCTTCGTTGTCCATTCCTGGGCCACGTGTCTATGATGATGTTGAAGTTTTTATCGTTACCATGCAACGAAATATTTTTTACGCCTTAAAACCTTTTTTGGGCTCCTTATCTAGCGATATACAACCCAAATCTACGAAAGATGATCTTCGATACTGATAAAAATGAACAAACAAAAAAGTCGTTACACTCCAACGATGCAAACTTCAAACCCATAGCCTATGACCCTTGGGCCTTTGTACCTTGCGTTGTCCTTTAGCTTCGGGAAAAATACTTCTGGCGTTAGGAGCCACTCAAGATTCATGCAACCCGATATCCGATTGATGTAAGTATCCGTCTTCCAACGCAAGTGCCTACGCATCCGGGTCTTTCGTTTTGCTGGCTTGATCCCACGTGACCGGCTCTTCTGTGACTGTTAAATTCATGTTTTCAATAAACACGTCATCGTAAACCATTAGAAGCGCGTCTTTGTTGCGCACCGTCTCAATCTTTTCCACCATTGAAAATGTTGCTCAGCGATTTTTCGAGGTCTTTACCATATATGGCTTTATCATTTACCTTATATTTTTTAAATAAGGATGGCTAAATTCAAAAGAAGAATCGAAACGGCCAATAATCCTGTATGTGACCATTGGCGTAGGCATATAGTATATCGATATGAATTTATAATATTTATACAGATTCTATTTCTGCGAAGAAGCATGTTTGCACGAATACTGTCTTCCCCTGGGGTTTTCCAACGGCAGCGTATTTTTCGATTACTTCGTGCGAGTGAAACATATTTTTTAAACTCGCCGCAAAGATTCGACGAGAGGCCCAGAGGCGTCGACATTTTGCCACATAAAGCATTTGTGAAAAAAAATCAAGTTCAAATTTATATCATCAAAGAATCAAGTAGTCAATATGAATTATTACAATCTTTCATCGCTTTGCAACACGAGGTCGGAATATATTCGAATTCTCCCTTTAGGAGCGGTTGATTGAATGCGTAATCTTGGTGGGTTGACAGATCAGGCTGCTGAACGTAGTTTGATTTCAAGGAACTGGTGTCGACTTTTAAGCAGGCAATTCCTCACGATAATTCTTTTATATGCTTCTCGGTAGGTATCAGACATTCCTTGATTGTCTTTTTGATTTCGTCAGTGATATCTGAAATATTTGGATGATTAGTATGAAATATTTTCCATGTGAAATAAACCCGTGGGAAATTCAATAATTGTGCAAAATTTCAGACTCCGGACATTATTTTTCCCCAAGTCGAAAACTAAGGCCGAAAACTTTAGTCGATTCGGCTGAAATTGTAAAAGTTGGCCTACGGTTGGCGACTTAGACCGAAAAGACGGCGAATCTTTTAAAATCGTGATAATTCAGGCGATTTGTAAACCGGAACATACCGAAAATGCGCCAGAAAAAGACGCCGGGCCTTCGTTCCGGCGTGTTGATCGGCCTAACGGGTTGCAGGCTGAAAGTACGCCGAAACTTGGGATTTCGGCTTACATCAGTCAGCGGTCTGCTCAGGCCGAAACTATGCCGATACTCATTTTTTCGGTCTACTGACCGACGTCGCAGGTTACAGGCTGAAAATACGCCGCAACTTAATATTTCGATGTATCTTCAACTAATTAAAAATCACAAATAAACTATAGATGAGAAACTAGAAACATTGAAATAAAAACATTTAGGTTTTATCAGTTTAAACGTAACATATTTTATTTCATTCAATATGATGATTATTGACAAGGTGTCCTATATATTTTGTGTCTCCAATTTCGATAAGAAAACAAACTTTTTCAATACTTTCAACTTTTATAAGCCGTAAGATTTCTCGGCGATGACCATCAGAGATTATTAATTCAGACAAATATGCCACTGCTATTCTATTTACATTATTCTCACTTATCAGACTCGGTGAAACATAGAAGGGACTGGTCGTCTGCTGTTCATTAATATCTGCATAACATTGAGCCTCATCGATACCACAACTATTTTCACAGCGACATAGCTTTGCAAACGATTGAACAAACCCAAATTTGGTTTGTTCTTCATCTTTAAGACGGAATGACACCTCATCGCGGTCGGTATGGTAGAACAGAATTATAGATACCCAAAAATCTCTGAAACGGCTCTTCAGATCCCGTCGAAACTTTGCCAAACGACGTCAAATAGATAGACGAATAGCTTCCAGCCCCTCAAATTTTTTGAATTTGAGAAAAAAAACGTAGATTGGCTTATCATGCGGAACTCGAGACCGAAAAGATGAAAAATCAGATGTTTGGCTAATGTCACGACTTAGAGAAAAGCTAGACCGGGTAGCCACATAAAAAACGAACAATTTGAGCTCTCAATCACTGCACTTCGTTGCATATCTTAGGAGAAAAGTGGTAATCTAGATTTGTCGTGTAATTGTTGATAATTGCGAGCAAATGTCGCCCGAATTTCGACGTGCTCAGTTCACGAGAATTCCGCGCGCGGCGCTCGCCTCGTGGTCTGCAGACGACGCGCATCGAGGCCCGTGGCAGCGCCAATAACGTCTCTCCACACCGTGGTGTAGACGCGCACCGACACGCACGCACACATGCGTTGCGTAGCGTGTCGAGGCCCGTGGAAGGCGAGACGCAATGTCTCCGCGCGCGCGGCGACGAACGCGCGCGGTGACATCCGTCGGTGGGGCGCAGAAGCTCGATTGAGTTCTGCCCTACCGGTCGGAAGCCGGGGCCGCATCGAAGTTTCGCGTCGGGTGTCATTCCGTCTTAAAGGAAATACAAAAAGTGGCAAATTTCGTAGACCGAGAATAATTGAGAGCATAAATCATATATGTGTTTTCCTTTAATTCCGCAAAGATGCCGACTTTCATGCCCGGTACTAACATCCCATGAAAAAATGTACAACTGGTCCGAAATTGGCCCAGTAGTGCGCCAACTCTCCTGTATGGTTGGCCGTTCTCTGGCATGAATGTCGGTCCATTAATGGACCGTTGTCGGAATGATATCCTCGGGCCAAGGCTGGCTACCGATATCGTACCGACGTTGGACTCAACACCGCCCCGACAGTAGTGCCAAGGTTGGCCCAAGTTACAGCCAATATCGTACCAGCGTTGGTGCTGACACTCGTGCCAAGGTCGGCCCAAGACTATGCCATCGTTGGTATTAAGAGCGGCCCGACGCCTGTGCCAATATTGGCCCAAGTTCAAGCCAATATCGTACCAACTTCGGTCCAGTCCATAACCAACAGTGGTACGATAATGCCCCGAGTATCGACCGATACAACTCAGGGCATTATCGGTCACTCGTGTTACAATTTTTTAGTTGTTCATTTTCACCATTTTTATCGTCCCCGTGTTCAATAATTTCTTCCACATACTCGATAGTGTTCTCACACTTCGCTTTTTTAATATTATTTTCGAGGATTTTTTCTTTGTCAAACATGACTTGATTCATGACACATTTTTCGTGCTTCAATAACAGTTTATTCCAACATAATTTTTTTCGCACTTTTTTCAGCTTATCATATCTCTTTTGTTTATTCATATTGAGGATACGGTAGGAGCATAAGGGAAAAAATTACTGTTGCACGAAAAAGCGACGATGGACGCTACTCTTAGTTCGCGGTCTGCATCGATACGACACTGAATGGCGACTGGCGAGCAATTCATAAGGCACGTAACGGGGAGTGATGCCGGCTCGTGATTGGTTCAACATATTCCCGCGAACAGTCGGTTCTTCGTCGTTCATCGATACTGTCCCGACATTGGCATATTGCGGTATGCCGAGATTACGTATGAACGTAGGACAGTTATTGGCGAACAGTATTGGCCCATGGTCGGCTCCAGTAGTCCCCCCCAACAGTCGGCTCACCGGGGCAGCCGATACTGGCCCGACATTGTTATAGTACCGGTTGCCGGGATTAGAAATGAACGCAGGACAAATAATGGCAGACAGTATTGGCCCACGGTCGGCTTCTCCGTCTACGCCAAAAGTCGGCCCTAGGCCGTTAACCGGCACTGTCCGCACATCGGCCTGATGTCGGATGCCGGGCTCCGAAAAGAGGGTCGACTGAAAAATGGCAGAACCGTTGTTTCAATGTTGGGCCAACATTGGTTGCCAACAATCGGTTAGCCAGTACTGGGCCGGACATCGGCCGTATTGTTCGTGTCGGCAATTTTTTCATGGGCACTTCCGTTTAATTTTATTATTTTCTTTTTTATCATCGCAAATGCCTAGTGTCACAGGAAAGAAAACGGTTGACACGAAAAACCAGTGTTTATCGTTTTCTCTCTTGTTTTTTTTTTCGCTCGCCGTTATGATCGCATGTTGACGGCGCTGGCTAATAGGTTCAGTTGGCTAAACAATCCCAAGTAATTGGGTATGAAAAAAATCGAGTTAAAAAAGTGAAGTGGGTTTTAATATTTTGGCTCGAAACCGAACAGGTTTCTACAATGAGTGCAGAGGACGTTGGCGAAGTTATTAAATCGGTAGCTATACAAAAAGGTTGGACTGGAGATTTGTCGTGGGTTGACAACAACGAAACTACATTATACGAGGCCAAAACTCTCAAAACGTCGTGTAAGTGAAACTGTTGGAACTTATTTTTTGCGCCTCCGAAGGCAGCGCATAAGTCGCCTGGATTTCAATATTTTTCTATGACAAAATTATGTAATATAGGTCAAATATAGCCAAATGTATTCTTAATTTTTGGAAACATTTCATTGAGTACTTTCCTTCCAAAAAATTCCCGAACATCACCCAAATTTACAGCGTTCACACTAGTATAGCCTCTTAAGGTAAGATTTAATTGATAAAGTTTAATTTTTCAAGTTACTTTTTTTTGTACAATTTTTGAAAGCAAATTTTGATATTGGCCCAAATTAAATTTTGTTCTGACTACATCTGCTTATTTAATATTAATATTATAAAGAAAAAAAATTTAAATGACAAAAAAAGTTTTTTTTTGTAGATAATTGGAAGTATTTAGGTTCGGTGATAGTTGACTCGAATGGGCAAATCCGGAGTAAATATTATTATATGTCTGCAGTAATTGTGGAAGAAATGGTAGGCGATAAAACACAGAAAAAGAAAATAAACAAGGAACAATTAAAGTCGAACGACTGATCGCTTTAAGAATTTCATAAAATATTCTATCAATGATTCATTCAATATAAGTAAATTTTACGTATCCAAGGTCATAAAAAGAAAAATTTCCAAGATTTTTTAACCATTTTTCGAGGTATTTTTCTCTCTTTTTTTTAAATCATGGTAAAGTGACGACAAATTTGTTCAAGATAAAACAAAAGTACTTGTACCAGGTGCTAAAAAATCACAAAAAATTGCTAAAGTGGGTTGTCATGCTCCGTTCTCCCCTATCTATGAATTTTTCACGGAATATATGTTTCTAGAATGTATTTTTATGCATTCTATAGTGTATGCTATTAGTAAGTTAATAAAACGATATAAAAAGATACATCGTCTTCAGCGCTGCCGAGTGTGAATATTCAAAATGAAGCACCGCTACCTTACCGACCGCTACCACCGACACTCTACTATGATCCCCAACAATTACCTCAATCACAGGTAGAAGGATATATTAATAATATGGCGAAAACGAATTACTTACCTGGTTCTTTTGTTCTACTAACTGTTCAGGGCCCTCAGCAAAACGGACATCAAAATTATTTCTATGGCTAACCTCGGTGTGACTACAATCAGCTGAATTTTCCTTCATCTCTACCAGGAAACTCTTATTTCCCGCAAAACTCAGTGCAAGTACTGAACGCATGCGGTCGATATATAGATATCGAATTAACTTCGCCGATGCAGACCGGCCACAAGATCAATATTTGCCTACGTTAAACTCTCCTCATTATCAATCGAATTCACAAGAACAGTTCAACAATCGGCAGAATTCAGCTAATGAAAGCTCAAATTTCACATCACTTTAACTCCTAACTAATTTACCCAAGGCTCTGTATAAATTCATTATTTTGAATAAAAAAGCACGGTGAAAAAGATCTTTATTTTCGTAGAGATTTAAGAGGAAGCAAGATCGAATTGCACTAATTATCACTCATTATATTACCAAATATTAATACTCGATGGGGGGATCGAAATGTCAGATTTTTGCATGTTTTCGGCCCGAGGAAGCGGGCTGATGAAGAGGCCGAAATCGTAAGTTTCAGCGTGTTTTCGGCCGGAGCAAGCAGGCTGACAGAGAAACCGAAATCCAGAGTTCAGGCGTGTTTTCGGCCTGCAAAGCTGGCCGTAATGGGTCGCTATTCGGGCCGATTTTCGACGTGAATTCGGTCTAGACCGAAAACACGCTGGAAATTAAGACTTATTTTTCGACTCGGGTCTCTAGAAGAAATTAATTCAAAATAAAAATGCCCAGGCTAAGCAACCCAAAAATAAAACCGTTCGGTTTTATTTTTGCGTTGCCAATTTCCATAATGCACTCCAAGTCGTTCCACAGCATTTCCAATGTACTTGTGTGATACCTACTTTCTACTTTTATCTAATATTGATATAGATTTTTTCTTATAATAGTAATATGACTTTTTTAAATTGAATATTTTCGAAAATATTATTCCCAAACTTTAACATTTTAGTGTGCAACATGACTAGTAAACTTGCTTGGCTATTTCATAAAAGTGATTTCCCTTTTTTAACTTAAATAAAAAGTATAGTTTGAGATATTTGAGATAAATCAGCATTTTTTATATAGTAAAACAAGCGATAACGATTTTGAGGGATTTTTATTGGCGTTTTTTTACTTTGTAGTTTTCGAACTAGATTTCAGATATTTTTTAAAGGGCAATTTCAATACATCTGAACAAACCAGACGTCTGCAATTTCAAACTCGTTTAAAACATTTTTTATTACTGAACATTTTTTTAAAGAAATTAATACAACTTGTTTTTTCTTTTTACGTTTTTTTTAAAGAATTCACAATATGCAAATTTATGAGAAGATTAATTTCACATTAATAAACGTATAGGAAATACAGAGGGGTTACAACTTTTAACATTCATTTTTCAAACAAAAAAAAGGTTAAAGAACAGAACTTTTTACTTTGAGAAGGTATGTTTGTTATTATTCAATAAGAAATTGACAGGCGAATAAAAGTAAATACCCTTTTAAAAACAGAGATTTTTGTTTATTGAAAAAATGTTAAATTTTTTTCTTTGTACAAATTCTCACTTTAAACGAGAGAAAATACCCGTAAATGTTGAAACGCTTTTTTTACCGAGGAAGATAAATAATAGTGGCCTAACACAATAATGGTTTTACTTCAATTTTTTTTTACCAAATTCAAGACTTTTGTCATTCGGCCTACAGGGAAAAAATCGGACAACTTTACGGTTAGCATACTTTTTGTGGACGCTATCAACTCGAAAAAAAATCCTGAGCATAATATTCGCGATAGCTCTCCGCAAAGATGTAACTTTTGTAATTTAAAGAATAAACTGCATTTGTGAAATTTTCTAGCTGTACATGTCACAGAAAACAAATTGTTTAAAAATGGATTTCATACCTTGAAGAGCATTCTTTTAGCTTTCCAGAACTACCCTTTAAATTCGTGTACGATGATTGGTCCATCAGTTATTTATTATTAAAGTCAAAAGCGTAGTTTGACTTTGGTCATGTAATTGACATACACTTGTTTCAAAGTTCAAAATAGAAAGAGTGATCCAAGGAAAATACGTCTGATTGCGTCATTAAGAGTAGTGATATTTCGGAAGTGAATTATTGTGGAATAGAGATCTTTACGAATAGAGATGTTTCGGCAGAGAAATGTTTAAGAAATGAGATATTTTGGAGTGCAGATGTTTCTGATGAAACTTGCTCCAGGATAGAGATATTCAAGAAGAGAGATGTTTGAGAATAGATAACAATGGAGTTGTTGTCCTACCAAACTTTCTTCTACGATGATTTTTCGGGGAGATAGATCAATTTGAAAATCAGTGAAAAATTTTCATAATTTTTTTATTCTCTTAATCTTTGTGGTCGCAATTTCATGACGCTGAAGTTTGCATCGTTGCAATGGAACGAAAATGAAATCTTATATGCTCAAACTTTCGTTGGATCGAAAATGAATTCTCCTTAAATGCTCAAACTATTTTTGGTCGGTGCAGGCTGTGAAAATGCTTCAAACGTTTGTATACACCTTCCCAGGTAGGATTTTAAAGTCGCGCCTACGTTGGCGCAACGACGCTTGCCGGCGTTAGGACGTCGGCCCGACTCTGTTCGCCAACGTCGTTTTGGGGTCCAATAAACGTCCAAATGATAACGTCGGCCCGACGATCCTCCCAAACGTTGCGCCACAATATTTAATCGATGTTGGCCCTTCGTCGATTGCAACGTCGGCCCTTCGTCGATTGCAACGTCGGCCCTAAGCCGATTGTTGCGTCGGCCCTGCGCTGACTGCGGTATCGATCCTACGTCGATCACCGCGTCGACCCTACATCCATTGCGGCATCGAACCTACGTCGTTTGCGCAATCGACCCTACGTCGTTTGCGACGATGGCACTACATTTACGAGAGGGTGTTTGAAGGAATAGCAGATTGACTATTTAAAAGAAAAAAGACATAGCATTAATAGAAATTTATTGTCAGTGATTGACGTATTGATGTCTAGCTTAGGTTATAAATATATTCAGTCTTGTAACTTCATAAATATATTCAGTCTTACAACTTCATAAATATATTCAGTCTTACAACTTCATAAATATATTCAGTCTTACAGCGTTATTAATATATTCAGTCCTACAACGTTATAAACGCTAGAATGGTAACAAAAATGTGAATAAGGCCCAAAGGAACTATCAATCGTGTCTGCTCCCGAAACATACACGGAGAGAATTTTTAAGTATTTTTTACGCTGAAATGTCCGTAAAAATTACATTAAAAATTTGAAACCGGTGACAAATGTGCACATAGTCAAAAATTGACACTAGCTTTTAATATTTTGCTTTCATTCATGTAAAAATTTAAGCAAGTAGCATAATCTTTTACATTTCTTTCAGTAAAAATTTTGACACATTCTCGTGTAGAATTTTAACAATGGGCTGCCTCAAAACTTCCAAGTTTCTACAGTAAAAATAACCTGGACAAACTTGAAATTTCTAAAATCCCTAGCGAAAAATGAATTCCCTATGATTAAATAAATACTCTATATACTGTATTTCTGAACATTTGTGTTCTTGATTGCTACTTATTTTAGCATATCATCTTTCCGTACCATTGTAGACGTCCTTTATCGAAGTTTCTTTTCATGTTTCTTTGTTTTCTTGCGTACAACTGCGTAGAACACGTTAGACTGCACGAGACCACGAGGCTTTCTTGGCCCATGTTTCGTACTATAATGCGCATGCGCGGTACCGCTGTTGCTAAGCAACGCGGGTCGGCGTCGTTCGTGCTCGTCATACTGCGTCATACATAAGCCCACTCTCACAGCTTGCGTTCACGTATACGCACGCTCGCACACAGAGCTCACGCGTACGGTCAGGCGACCTAGCCCTAACTGATTTTACTATAAAGAACGTAAAATTCCGGTGGACGCACGGAAAATTTCGGCTTCCTTTTTTAAATTTTTATGGAAAACACGCAAATTTCTCAATGTTCCACTGAAAAATTTCATTTATATTAGCACTTTTTTAACTTATTGTCGTAATCTTTACGTTTCATGAAGTTTTACTATTAATTTCAGTAAAAATTCTGGAAAATATGTTAAATTTCTGTTACGCAAAAGTAAATTTTGATTCATTTCCATGAAAATTTATAATTTATTTCCTAAAAACCTGAAGAATTGCATATTTGTCACCGAGTGACTGTGATTTCACAGTAAAAATTACTTAAAAATTCTCTCCGTGTAGCTGTTAGAAGTTGATTGGTGGGCAGAAGCGTTAACTTCGTTTTCCTCTTTATGGAGACGACGAAACTTTTTTACGCGATTATACGAAGACCTATTTTTATCCGCCATTGGTTAAATTAATTCCACTGTGGAATATCCACACCGTTTAGGTTGCGCGCTACACAATACTGTTCAGGCAAGCTTAAAAGAAAATTCGAACGGTGGAGGTCGGGTACCAACGGTCTACTGGACTTTGTTTACGGTCAAGCATCGGTCGAGCTCTAGGTCTACAAAAAATGGTCACCTACACCCGTGCGACGATTACCCAGTGTCGGATTAAACGTGGTAGCCAACGTTGCGCGAAGTACTGATCGTAACGTCGGCGCGACGTTCGAACAACACTTTCGCCAACTCTAAGCCATAGTCGCGTCCCGATCGTCGGCTGTTTATTCGACGCCGTCTTACTGCCAAGGGTTGGCTGTATTCTGGGTCTGCACACATGGCCAACTACACCCGGGCGACGACTAGCCAGCGTCGGATGAACCGTGGTGACCAGCGTTGCGCCAACTATCAAGCGTACCGTCGGAGCGACGATCGAATAACGGTTTCGGCAAGTCTGCGCCATAGTCGCCTTTCGATCGTCGACTGCCGAGCCATCGCCGCCTGATAGCCAACCATGGCTAGTACGTTTCGCCAACGCTGGCTCATCATAGGCCGTCGACCGTTGGCAGCCGACGTGTTGCCACGATACAGCCAAACGTCGGCCGTACTCGGAACGTCGTAGACCCGCACATGGGTTGTTAGAGATTCACCACCTCAATTTACAAAAAGAAGACGCTCCTTAATAATACAAATAGAGAAATGGAAAATATAAATACATGCTTTCGTCTCTTGCAAAACGCAGACAGCACACTGCAAAGTCCAGATTTCGCAGTCATCGTACACGCAGTAACGCAAGGCAATTCATTAATCTTTACGACACTATACATCATTATTTTGAGCAGTTATGGGCATTTACAGAAAAATTGATGCCAAGCTTGTTCACGTTGTGCTGTGATGCATGCACAATGTTTGGACGTAGAAGGTGTGTGAATATTTTTTCTTACCTGTATCCGATGCTAGGAGATTTCATGTGTTTGGCCTTTATTTTCTCCGTAATCACGTGAATCGATTATTGCCGTGTCCATAATGTCAGAGAATATTCTGAAGTTTGCATCCGCGATGTAAAGAACCTTCGTCAAATTTATTTTTGGCCCTGAAACGAGCCGTTTGTTTTTTTTGCGGTTACAACCGTCGTCAAATTAATATTGCCATTTCTTTCTTTACACTTCTTTGCACTTCTAATTTTTCTCACGATGAAATAAAATTTAGATTTATTGCACAGCCTGACCCTACTTAGGGGTTAATCTGTCAGATCACGGTACACAGTAAAACGAAAAAGCTAGTAGCAGGCGACGCTACTCGGAGGCGCTGCGTTCGCCCGGATGTGGCGCTCTCGCGGCTGCGCAGAGCGTCTCGAATGCGTTTACTGCGGATGTTGACAGGCAAGTGTTAATAAACCCTAATAAGGGCGTATGTTTCATGTTTATAACATGGCTGAAAGACTTTATTCGATTCAGAAAACCTACCGAGGGTGGAACAATTTCTAGTCGTAAGTTTGCTCGGAAATTCGGTGAATAATATGAGATCAAGGGGATTGAGTACACGGATCGAAAAATGACCCAAACAAAATAGATAGGAAAAAATCACATTACATTGGTGTCATTAGATTTTCGATCTGTCGCTGCGTTTTCGCGTAATGTTGATTGAAAGTTAAAAAGCGTCTGCTAAAAGCCCATCTTACTGTATAAAGAGTCGCGGCGTGTTCGTCAGTCGGTCAGTGGCGTCGAGATCGGTGGTATCGATCAGTGTCATCGATTTTTTTTTTTATTACTCGGCGTCAAGACATTGCCGCGTCTCTTGATAAGTGATTATAACGTGAAACTGAAACAAAAATGCGTAATTTAAAAAAAATTGTAAAATGTCCAGAATCAATTCCATTATAAAAGGATAATACTTTATTATGAAAAAAACATTGATTACTATTTAGATGACAGTCCTGGATACCCGTCATTCATTGGCAAATCAATTATTTTTTCAATTACTTTGAAATACGCATTTGTCTTTAAAACGACAATTAATAATTATTTTCTATGTGTTTTGATTACGTGAGGAGAGCATTTAGAAAAACTTTGTCGTTACAAAACGTTAAAGAATATTTAGCACCAGACATACACCACTGATGTGTGACGAGTACGGTCGTTCCCAGAGAATTCGGTCGATAGAATCTGCGAGCGAAAAGTAGCATTTTTCCTTTCACAATGGGATTGTGACGAGCAATTTGAATGTCTATTCATCTACCAACACCAATCATAAACCCTTTTTCTATTATTGCTTACTTCATATTATAATTTATGAGGTATGATGGCCGAGTGTACCCAGCCAGAATGGTGGCAACGTCACTCATAAGCTGACAGCCAGTCCGGCTATAATGGCGAATATTTTTCATCAGCGGTACTACAAAATCAATAAATTTCTCCTCAGTGTAATCGGCCAATGGCCTTACCAAAGTCATGGGAAGAGATGCACTATACTGGTTATTTTTATATTTCTCGTTATTTCGCAAGTAATACCGCAGGTAATACAAAAAAGATGCGGCTATTGGCCAAACACAGCATGTTTCACTTACGATTAAATCAATATTTGCTATCACCAATCGATTGGTCCAACGGTAGATCATCGCAGTTGTGGAATTCCGGCGCCATCGGGATATCGTCCTTGAAAGTTTGCCTCCATTCGTGATTGATCTTACTTGTGCTATAAAATTGACAACCATAGCTGCCAACATGGATAAGGTCTGTTATTGATAAATAGTTTTGAAATTATGACGATAAGCAATATTCGGCCATGTTTGAGATACAGATGTTGAAAATATTCGGCCATGTTTGAGATACAGATGTTGAAAATATGCGAGCACATTGAAATCGACTGGTTATCGCTTGCTCAACAGCCCGAAATACATATGCTGCAAGAGTATGCTGAACTTGGAAGACAATTAACGATCGCTTATACAAGTAAACGAGATCAATAATTTTTTTTTCTGTCGTTTATTTGAATCTGTTGCATGAGCTAAAGTATTAATCTAGGTGCTGTAAGTCGGGTCAACATTCACGAAATTCGGAAACAGTTGGATAGATTTCAGCCATGTAGATCAAGAATGGACTATTTTAGACGAGAACAAATGAGACGGAAAAAGGAAAGGAATATTAGGAAATGCCGAACAAGTGATGGGAAATAACAGTCTAGGCTTTTTTGAAAAGCGTTGTCATTCATTCAATCAATATCTTTCGTCTCGTCTGAGAATCACCTCGTGCTAGAACCACAACAGTATTAGGCACCACACCGGCGATTGAGGTGTAAAAGAATGTTTCTCTCTCAGCTGAAATTCGAGTTATTACGCGCTCGTTATGACCTCATCAGTTGCTCTGGCAATTCGAAACATCAAGCTGACTGAAAAAAATTAACAAGACAAACTTCCCAAGTGTTCAACGCAGATTTTGTTGGCTTTTTATATGACGACATATATCGTAGGCCTCCTATATTTAAGAAATACCGCGCTTTTTTGGCAATCGTGAATAGTTAAGCGGCAAAATAAATCGCCGATGTTTGGGATAATAGAGTGCGTTACGGTATTTTAGATAGAAGTACTGCATTGATTCGTACTCCTATTTCGATTAGGTCACCTACGCCTTATATTTTGAGTTATATTTTGAGAGATCGGAATTAGAGGGTAAACGACCTCTCGAATGAACATTTCGTTTTACTTCGAATAAAAGTAATTTTATTTAACATGAAAAGATTTTTATATCAATTAACTGCTAAAGAGTCCTTGACGTTTTCGCACAAGGGTGAATGAAAACTCGAGCATCTGATTTTTATTGCTTAACATACACAACATTTTGAAGTAGAATAGACTCATTTGTATCAAAACAATTGCAATTGCCTTCTTAGAGGTGATATATCCCGTGATACTGATGTGACGGAAAATACGTTATTTTAGAAGAAGGTCACCCCTTCGGTATAGAGGTGCTGATTATATTCGGTGAGTGAATTACATTCTAGAATGTGTGTAAAATTTTGCTTTGCATTGTAATCATTTTTATAGAGATATAAAAGTTTCACATTTTATGATAAATGTTTTAAAAAGAAATAAATAGGTGGTTCGGTCCAATATATTCAATATAACTATTTTTTCTTTAAACCATACCCGTCTGTCTATTTCATATATCTCACTGGTTATTCCACCATTTAGACATATTTCACTGGTTAGCAATAAATGAAATTATGGTCGGTTATTGCGTCACATTGAGATTTTTATAGTATGATGGAGGATGGATTTTGATAAAAGTTTCTTGTACTAGTAGCTGATACGAGTACAATTATGTTTATTGATAGCTAGATTTGTCATGACAATAATTATTGATCTTTGAAATAACTATGGTGTGGGTTGTAAAAATAAGAAACTTCCAGTTCCATGCTAGTCTTCACTATTTTTCTGTATGTCCTTTTTTACGCGAAATTACAAGATGCATTACAACTTTCATAACATCTTAACTGGTTGGGGATTGAAAGATTTACGTTCGAAAAAGCCCACGACATCAGCGTCCGACACTCGGGAAATGCTTCTTTCTAAGCCGCTAAACTTACCTTCTCCGGTTGACTGTTATAGCGGCAACGCTAATTTTAAAGAAAAATAAACTGCTCAAAACAAAAATACAATGTTCTCAAATGAACATTACAAGTATAGTAATAAGACGAATAGTCGATTTCCAAACAGATTTGTAGTGTGAAAATCATTCTCTCGAAACTGCCTGGCCTAATAGCGAAATACCATTTTGTCCAGTAAGCACTTGATCTTTTTCCAGAACTAAAATTAGTGCTGAGCTAAGTATAAGTTACGAACAAACCGATTGTAAATTATACGTTTCTTTCAGTAAGTATTTACGTTATTACGGTCCTCTTTATGACCCAACCGGTTGTGACTTCGAAAATTCTGGAAGTCATCAAACCCATAAACAACAGTAAACCGGCACAGTTTCCTTTTCCGGTCAACTATTACAGTATTGACATTGATACATATTACTTCTACTTGCTCCTGCATTCCTTGGTCTGTGTCATAGCAATCGTGACGGTGTTCGTCGCTGCGGATACGATGTTTATCGTACAAGTACAACACAATTGTGCAATGTTCGCAATAGTTGGGTTTGTAATTGAAGATAGAATCTTTAAATGCAGTTTATTTCCATGCTCGGTAGGTTTGACGATCATATTATGATCAAAATTTTTACAGTCGCCAAATGCAGAGAATGGCTGATGGAATATCCGATGATTGGGAATACTCTCGGCCAACGGCGGACCCAATCTTTCGGCACTTGGCTATTTGTATAAGAAACCACACCGAAGTAATTAAGTGAGTTCTCAGGAAGGGGAGGCCGTGGTTCAAAGTGCCGGGGGTAAGTTGTTCCGACAGGAATAGCACTTAATGCTCACTCGTCCCGGCATCACTAAAATGGCTGCCGAAATAGCGCGATGCAATGACATTTTGCGACGCACTTCACGCTAATTGTTATCACTATTCTGCGTGAAGCTATTCGTATCGGAACAACGTACCCCCGGCACTGTGAACCGCAGCCGCCCCTATATATATATATATATATATATATATATATATATATATATAATATATTGTTACGTCCCAGGTTTGTGCCTTTTATCATTCGCACGGGATGTAACCTCGTTTTAGCGAGTAATATAATTTGCTCTTCTGTTGGGACCGTAGGCACGGACCGGGGATAGGAGCACACTGTGCTGGCGACCCTTTATAGTATAATTTTTGTTGTATAGCACTTCCCCTACCTTTCGTTGTCTATTGCGGAATTATCCCTCTTGACGTTTTCGATGGCCGTCCGTCGACAGGCAGCAGTCTCCACTCGGACCGTAGTCGCCCTTGCCTTTCTCGCTGACCCGGGAACGTAGGATCTGCTGTCGCGGAAGTCGGAAGGATCGTTGCAATAACTCAACTCACGGGGTTCTTTTGGGTTTAACACTTGAAATTATATTAAAGTAAACTAACTTAGTTACAATGAAATTTAGACGTTAGGACCGAATATCCGGGTCTCCCTTCGAGGGGACTTCGGTTAGAGAGAACTAGAGGAGTACTCTCGCGAGACGCGTGTGAAAGACTTTTTCCATATATAAGTTGGCACAAAAATTTATATTTGTATTTCGACAGAACTTCCAACCCAAGTCTCCTAGGAGTCTTGAGTTGGAGGAAGCTCCAACGTTGTCGTGAGCCCGCGAATCTGAAACTGACTATCAGGGCCTCTTAGTCCCTTTTTATTGTTCATTTGCGGGTGCGGAGAATCGCTGATGTCGTAGAACTAGCTTCGTAGCTTCGTTCCCACAGGCGCGATCTTGCTGACGGTAGTTTACGCGGAAGACCTCCGCTACCCGGGACTTCGGTAACGCATATCTCCGATAGCCCGGGTCCCCGGTAACCCGCGAGTCTGACGATAACGATACGCATTCTACGTTCTCTTAATGAATTTTAAGGATATAATGTTCGTTACATTTTTAAATAAACTGGTCTCAGCCAGGACGTGACAATATATCTATATATATATATATATATATTGTAGTCTTGTAACAAATTAATCTTCCTATCTTAATAGTCCCATAGAATATATGATGACTGCATAATGCTTTCAAAAGAGGAGTTTCACTTTAATGAATGTTTCATGCAGATTTAGCGAGCTGCTCGAGGTTTGTTACTCGTGGCCTTTTTTCGCCACAGTTGGTCTTAACATGTTAGTGATCAGCCTCACCGGTTTTCAGGTACTGTTTTTTCATCACTCTTAGTTCCGATCATCGTATTTTTCTTACGTTTCATTCACCCTATAATTTAACATAAACAGTATAATCCATTTTATTGCACCTCAGACTGTGACGATAATGAACGAAAGACCTCAAGAGGCAATACGCTACGCAGCATTTACGATGGCCCAATTACTACATTTGTTCCTTCTATGTTTTTTCTCTCAAAGGATGATAGACCACAGTCAACAAGTCCATGAAAATTTGTAGGTTACTAATGACTCTTAGGAATCGTGACAAAGGGTGAAAAACTAATAAATTTTTTTCAGATACCAATCGGAATGGCATAGATCGACGCTACACGTTCAAAAACTACTGAGTCTTATATCAATAAGAAGTCACGTAGCCTGTCAGTTGACAGCAGGTAAATTCTTGGTGATGTCGTTGGAAAATTTCACGTCAGTAAGTAATAACTTGTTCTCACCTGAATAGTACGTGTATAAGCATATTAAGGGGCTATACCAGTGTGAACGCTGAAAATTTGGGTGATTTTCAGGGATTTTTCGAAAGAAAAGTACTCAATTAAATGTTTCGGAAAATGAAGAATATATTTGGCTATATTTGACCTATATTACATGATTTTTTCATAGAAAAATATTGAGATCCAATCGACTTATGCGCTGCCTTCGGAGGCGCCAAAGAAAAAGTTCCTCCACTGATGACATGATTCCGGCCGATTAAGTAGCTAAAACCGAAAAAGGAAAAAAATGTCGTTCAATTGGTAGGTATTTCCTGTGCAATTACGTAGAATTTTCGAAAAATATCAAAATCTAACAAAATGGCGTAATTATGAAAAATGTCTGTTTTCTTGCCTATAAAATGGTCGTTTCTTAAAATGCCAAATCGTCAATTTTCATCCAATCAATATCTTACGTCATTGTAGAGTAAATATATTCAACAGTACTCAGTTCAAATCTCAAGTCAATCGGATAATTGCTCTTTGAGTTACAGTGTCAGCAAATTTGAAAAATCTCATTTCGAGAAAAACTCGTTTAAAGATTTAACTATCGATTTTTGCAAGATAAAATGATATTTACCATAAAAACTGCTAATCAGCTATACCTGGCCCATTCAATGGACCCTCTTCTTCCTTGAATAATGCCTGCTGAAAGGCTGAAGCTTTTCTCCGAACTGTTCGACCCTCTTTTGAGTATGCTTCATGACGTAACGCCGCCTGGTTGATTCGGCTGTCATCTCTCTCCATGGCATATTCTTGTGCAATAGGACCGACGATGACGTCTATTACTTGCGGCATTTTTTAGAATAGCATAAAAACCATCGTTAAATATTAAGACTGCAAGAAAATTAGCGAACTTGATCGTTTTGAATCCATTATGAAGGTGCTTTGGAGCAAAGTACCAGAGCAAGGCGTTATAACATTCATCGTTATTCTGCGTGTTCCCTCCTTTGCATCGCTCTAGTAATTCCTTTGAACTCAAGTCAGTATAAATAGGTTCCAAAGCTTTCGTAACATCGTTGTCAAGTGGCAGATAATCATGCTTGAACTTTGATACGTCCATTCCTTCAGCTTCCGCGTGGCGATATGAGCAGTACCTATTCGCACCTGCAGGGCAATTTCCGTGGTTCGGAATTTCGTCCGTCGAAGACAAATGATGCAAGGTAGCCCAAATTTTCTTGATACATTTCATCAACATTATCTTGATGCCTGGTAATTGCCAATCCATAGTATTTCTGGAGATTATTAATAACTTTATCAGCTAGCTTCACGGTATTTTTACTCTTTCCTCCTAAGCCTTTGGTTTTTTTTTTGAGATTGCGGTATCGCATTCCTATTCTTGTTTTCACATGTAAGTAGCATTTTAGTTTTTCTACATGCACATCGTATGAATTTAAATTCAATCAACCTTTGTATACCTACGAGTGGTTGCTCTTTAGAAAGCTGTCATTCGGGGAGTATTAGAGATACGGCCTTGACATTTTTATAGTATATTCTTGGAAGTATAAACTGTGGAAAAAGTAAAAAAATCGATTGAAAAGTGTCACACTGGTACAGCCCCTTAACGAAAATTGAATACATATTCATAACAAATATATATTTTGTTTCCTTAAGGTTGTCAAGAGTTCCATGACGTATTTTACTCTTTTACGGTCCATGCAGTAAGTTCAAGTTGCATATTTTCAACCTTCTACTGAAAAACTACGAAAGGACAGTGGTGTTCTAGTTAATCGGCGTTATTGAGTTGAATAAACACATTTCAATAGTAGCTTCGAAGGTTTTGAGAAATGGACTAGGGTATAAGCTGATGGATAAAACTCTGTCTTTGATTTAAGCACTTGGTTCATTTGTGCGTCATTTCTTTATAAGCCGAGATGACTTCTTTTCTTCATATGTTTTGCTCTTCCGACAAAATTGCATATTTAATTTTCGAACCATATGATATTTCGGCTTAAGAAAAATGAACATTTTATTGTAATACTAAGGGTAAGTCTGAGTGAAGTGCATCCGAGAAGGTGACCGCATCAGAAAAAAGACTTCGCAAAAACGTCAATGTGTTCAGCGGGATTCTATTACCACCCATCCTCCTTTAATTCGAAAAAAACTTTTCAACACGATTCTAATACATTCGCGTAGGTGAAGTAGCTGGAGAATTCCAATGTGGATGTTATTCTTATATCTTACTATTAAATTATAACATGAAATACTTCGTGATTCGGGATTCGTCTTCACCACAAGTACGTAACCGGAGGCTACTAAGGAGGAAACGTCGAGAGGTGTTTCCCTCCGATTTTGATGAAATTTGCCATGTTTGTAGAATAGAGCAAAATAGTCGAGACGAGTATTTATATTTCGTTGGAATCTCATCTTTAAGGGGTAAACCGCGTACTTGAAAATGAAGCTGTTTTCGACGATGACTTTTGCACAGAACGAGATACGAAGAAATTTCAAATTGCGATAATGTTTTATTTTTCGAGTACCATACTATGGAGATAAGAACGGTGCAATTAATAACAAATTTTATATTGTTTATGGAAGAATGCAAAGTTTATTGCAAAGAAGAACGAACCTATTGGCATATCTGGACTTCGAGTGGAACGAACCATGTTCACAGCAAAAAATACATTTCTGTGGCTTTGAAATCGGGAAAACTAACGACTAATATTTTCAAGCATTGATTTCAAAGAGTATATATTCCTAATGCTGATCCAAAATCAACGATACTTCTGAAATCTTGGAGCAGTCAACGTCCGATCGCATTTCGAGAAATGGATATGGGAGGGAAATATTGTAGGAATCGCAAAAATGACGATCGAGTGACAATTTGCGTGTGTGAAAGTCTCCGCGAGAGCGCGTGCAGAGAGTGCCCGGCAACCCCCGGTTTTTCGGTAACAAGGGAGTCGGTGACAAAAAAGTCGAAGCGCCGAAGTCTGTGACGAATCGCCAAAGCGATCATTCGAGTTTGCGAATGGCTCAAGACGTTTTACGATTTGTTTCTTTTAATTATTAAGCGTAATAAAGTTATCCTGTTTTCCTTTTCTACGCATTGGTCCTGAGTTTGTCATTATCCTCGCGTCCGTTCCACCACCACCAGGAACGAACATAAATATCCCATAATATGTTAAAGTGCTAACTATTCCAGCCGGTAAATATATTGCACTGATCACTTCCGTAGGAACATATATTACAATAAAAAATTGTTGCTGGCACAACGGGAATGATACAACCCCTAGATGTTCATGGCTTTCGTGTATGAAAAAAACTTTGTCCAACACTTTTTTGATCACGTGATATTATAGAATTACGATGTCAACCTGCACTGGAGAGGCAAAATTGTAGAGTTACAATTTCTTGTACACGAGTTTTTCCCGGTGGTTTACAAATCTTTCATAAATTCGTGATACGGAAGCGGTTACGTAAAAACAGAAGCATTAAAGAGTTCAGTAGAATTTTGTTTTTTACAATGTACTGTCATGCACAATTTGCGGCGAAGTTGCTATTATTACCCATGAACAAATTGGTAACACAAACAATACGGCCGCCGTCTGGCCCAATACAGGCTAACCGACTGTGAGCAACCAGTGTTGGCACAATGTTGAAACAATGGTTCTGCCATTTCTCAGCCGTCCTCTTTTCAAAGCCTCCTGCTCTTTTGAAATCCAGCATAACGTCAATGTTGGAACAGTTCCGATTATCGACCGGGAACCGACTGTTGACGTAGGCCCATGGAGCTGACCGTGGACCAATTCTTTCCGACATTAATAGTTTACGTTTATATCTAATAGCGGCATCCGGTATTATACCAGGGTCGGACTGGTTTCGGCTACCGTCGGAGAGCCGACCGCTGGGCTAAACTACTGAAGCTGATCATGTGCCAGTACTGTCTGCCATTAATTTCCCTACGATCATTTTTACGACCGGCATGCAGCAATATGCCAATGTCGGGACAGTGTCGACCAATGATGGTGTTATAATTTATCCGCAAATTTCGCAACCCGAAATTCTTTATTATTTCTCAACGATATATTTTGTGTGCCACTCGACTTTCACTTGCGGAACCTAACTTAAACCGCAGTCATCAATTTTTCACTTCGTCAACCAAATTTCTACGTCTTGTTGTAAGAAGTTTCCCAACTCTGCGGAATGCAATGTCAATGGCATCTAACGAGGATATGACACGTGCCTCGGACTTCAGTCTCAGCCCCTTTTGGCTGCCCAATAACATTATTCGTGACTCTGCAAATCGGTACGGAATCCGAGGCATCGACGAGGAATTGGCAATCGAAAATGGTTAGTCTTGCGCGAATCTGAGGATCGAGCGGAGCTCTACAGAATCATCAACTCTGTGCAGCGGGTCTATCCCGTGTCCTTGTAAGATTGTTCCGAGTACGCCTCTTCGATTTTTCGCGATCAAGGACCACTGTCCGAGGGTTTAGTGCGGCACCGTGGTGCATCGACTCACTACGTCTGCAGGGACCGATAGAAACTCATTAATTCAAACCGAACTACATAATCGTCAACCTTCTCGTTGTAAGACTCGCAATAAATTAACGAAATCCACAGTTTCGAGTGAACCGTGCGATCCATGTTCGTGAGTGTGTCGTATAGCATTATTGCCCGATACGCATTGTCATCGAGGAGACCCAACGCGCAGCGGCAGCACGTTTCAGATTTCAAGCGAAACACACAAACCTGTAAGTTTACTAACCTACTACTTCCATATGATTAAATGTCACGGTGGTATTTTATATGTAATAAGAGGAAGTCAACTGCGATCAGTTCAGTTGTACTCTTTATGTCCGTTTTTGGACCGAAAAATATATATTTGTTATTCTCTTTTAGTCATCAAACAAACTTGACTAGCCTTTCATTTCTCCTATCACTTTTGATACTGACCGGATAGGTGCGCCAAGCGCTTTAATAGCTAACTTGATAAATAATTAGGCATTTTGGAAACCTCTTTCTCAAACCTCACCCCCATGTTCGGCTATAACAATGGAGAATCGACCATTGACGTGGATAGCTCGAACCGACCATGGACCACTAACATTCCCCGTTCATTATGCCATGTATTGCTCGCTAATTGCCATTCAGTGTTGTGTCGGTGTAGGCGAACGAACAGTTACCCCATTGTCGGCTTTTTGTGCGATCCATAACTATTTTTTGTCCCGCGTATCTTTAAACCTGGTTTCTTATGCCACCGGCTTCTTATGGAAACCGTGTCCGCGACAGGCGTGTGGAGTTTATCGTTATAACCTTAATCCCTTAGTTCGCTTGACTGCGTATTTGTGAAACTGTCACCCGGAAATAGACGTGCTCGGACTATTTAAACTATAACAAGTATACATAAAATTGGATTTAGGAAACAAACTTAATCACTCAGTTGGCTTAATCGCATGTTCACGTAAGTGTGATCCGAAAAAAGGCGTGCCAAAAGCACATCATTGATGCGAATAACAATGCGTAATTTACATCCGATCTCTCGTGTATCCATATATCAGTTTTTCAGGTTTTCACTACTCATTAATATTTTATTCCCAAAATTATTCTAATTATCGTATTATCTTATTATTATCACTCATACTCAGTATTCTTTCATACTAACATTTACTTGCTTGAATAATAAATCATAAAATCTGTAACTAAATGTAATAATCATAATTTATCATTTTTATGGAATTCCGACAAAGTATTGTAATTACTGCTACGTACTATCATATATATTAACAAAATACTAACGTATTATAATATTCTTTGAAACTCGGAGCATTATCGAATCACTGTTGATAATGGACCGGGCCAACGTCGGCATGATATTGGCTCGAACTCGGGTCAACGTTGACGTAAGCCTCAGGTCTGTTTTAATACCAACGCTGGCACAAATTGTAACTATGTTAAAACATGTTTTTTCAATGATACATTTTATAGAGACGGTGTAAACGATCGGCTTAACACTTGGAGAGTTCATTCAGTATGTGACAAAGAATTTACTGTATAAATTTGATCCCCCTAAAGAGTTTAACAAGTAAAAAAAACACCAAGTAATAAAAAATGTCAGCGAAAAGTGTCGGTTTTTTCACTATATACAAATTTCTAATTAACTTCAAAATATTTGTGATGTTTTTTAAACAATATTTGTGATGTTTTATTTACATTGTTACTTTTTTAATTCAAACTTTCAAAAAAAGTGAAATAACTTTTTATGAAAAAGCCAAGCAAATTTACTGGACACGTACACAAAACTGTCAAATGCTAGAAATCCTATTTTTCTCAATATTTTATTTTTAAAAATGATATTACTATTATAATACAACTTTTGAATAACAATTATATAAAAAGACAACGTATATATGCGTCACACAAGTACTGCATGTTTGTATCACTAGAAATGCTGTTGCAACAACTTGGCGTGCATGGTTCAGAAAAAAAGCTCGGGAAGATACACGATTTTCTAGCAGGAACGTTCCTACCACTTGCATAAGTCATTTTTCAACAATTTGTCTACTTAGATTGTTTCAAATTGTAACGTCGCATCAGTAACCGCATCAGGTACCGAGGACTATTAGAAATGAGATGTTCGACTGTACTTGGACATACTATCTGAATTGGAGCGATAGGTGTCGAGAGTAATATCGATACTCCTTTTCCACCAGCAAGTGGGCGCACCATAATTGAAACGTCCAGCCTGTCAAAACTATGTCCATTACACCAAAATTAATACGACGCAATAGATTCCACGAGATGTATGGTAGTTCTGCATTAGAGTACAAAGTGAATACTTCCACGTAACTTTTAAAATTATGCAAATAAAGTGAAATTTCAAAGCCGTGTGGTCTAGGGGAACATCACTGATTTATTGATTTATAACTTGCTGAATCGGAAACTTGGTTTGCAGTTACATAATAAATTGCATCAATTTGTCTTTCTTAATCTGATAGTCAAGTTGTTGAGAAACGTCATCCTTTGCCGAGTTTTTTTCTTAACGTACTGGTGTGATGCATACATTGTACTTTTATATAATCGTGATTCAAACTTTTTATTATAATAGTAGTATGTTTTTTTTAAATAAAATATTGAGAAAAATAGTATTTCTATGCTTTGACAATTTTGTGTACGTTTCTAATAAATTTGCTTAGCTTATTCATAAAAAGTTATTTCACTTCTTTTGTACGTATGGATTGAAAAAGTAATACTCTAAATAAAACTATTGTTTGAAAAAAATCACAAATATTTCGAGGTTAATTAGAATTTTGTAGAGAGTAAAACAACCGATAATTTTTTCGACGGCATTTTGTAATACTTGTCGTTTTTTTACTTCTTAAGGATGTTGAGTCCCAAATCGCAAATGATGATAAAATTCTGAAAATTTAGTATGTTTTTGTATGAAGTATTTCAGAGGTCGTGTAAAAACTTCACGACAATTAGGAAGCTCGTTATTGAACAATTACCATTCACAAATTAAATGCTGTCTTATGGAAACTGATGTAACTTTGCAATAAGTTTTTTTTGACCTCTCAATTTTGTAATATCTACAATATACTGAAAGCAACGAAAACGAAACGAAGTTGATTCATACATTTTTTTTTATTTCTTTTAAAAATTGCTCTTAACAAAATGTTAATTTTTTAATAACGAGCTTCCTAATCGTCGTGAAATTTTAACACGACCTCTTAAATACTTCATACAAAAACATAGCAAATTTTCAAAATTTTCTCATCCTTTTTTATTTCAACTCTTAAGGAGGTTAAAGTAATGATGATAGAATTCTGAAAATTTTGTATGTTTTTACATGAAGTATTCAGGAGGTCGTGTAAAAATTTCATGACGACTAAGAAGCTATGTATTGAACAATTAACATTAACATGTTTCATAGGGACTCAACATCCTTAAAGTTTTTAGGGGGATTTCATGTCTTTTTGAAACGGAAATACTTAATTTTCTATAGTTATAAAGTTGACGTGGATCGTTTTCTGCCTCCAGTTCTCAAAGTATTTTTTTTATTTGCATATCCATACGTTAGATCTATTAGGTTGCTGAATTTCGACGACGCCACTTAGGGTCACTGAAAAAACATGGAGCTTTTTTATCGGCTTTCACCTTACTCCAAATACTAAATGGAGGAATCACCCAAATATTATATATACTAGGTGCGCAACTAAGCTCTCGGGTTTCACACATGGATAGCGCTAGCGACACATGTAGTCGGCATACGAGTCTGAAATTGGGTGTCTTCATAGCTTCGACATTTGTTAAAAATACCCAGTCGTAATATAAACGAATATCGCAAGACAACGACCTTTTTTCTAACCCCGAAAATGTCAAAGTTAGTGTCAAATAAACAGCATTTGCGGGAAGCATTGCTTTCCTGCTTCAACCTAAAAAAAATAGCAGCTGAAGCACGTCGGTTACTTGAGGAGGCCAACGGCGAACATACACCATAAAAAAAAAAACGTGTGAAGATCGGTTCAAGCGGTTCAGAAGTGGCGATTTTAAGACTGGGGACAAGGAGGGCTCGGGAAGACCGCAAACATTTGCGGACGCCGATCTGCAAGCGGCATGGGATGAAGATGACACTCAAACAGAAGATCAACTTGCCAAGGCATTAAATATGACTCGGCAATGTATTTCGAACCGTTTGCACGCCATGGGAAAAATTCTTAAGGAAGGAAAGTGGGTACCGCATGAGTTGACTGAGAGACAAATCAGAGACTGAAAGAGGTTCCTGCATCGAATTGTTACTGGCGATGAAAAATGGATATATTTCGAGAATCCCAAACGCAGAAAATCGTGGCTTTTACTTGGCGAAGCGTCAACATCGACGGCACCGCCAAATCGTTTCGGAAAAAAGACAATGCTCTGCGTTTGATGGGACCAGAAAGGAATCGTGTACTATGAGCTGCCGTCCGAGCGAAACTGTAAATGGGCATCGCTATCGACAACAATAATCAATTTCAACCACGCATTGCTCGAAAAACAGCCAGAATGGGACATGAGACACCAACGTGCGATATGGCAGCACGACAACACTCCGTGCCATCGCAGTTCCATCGTCCAGGACACCATAAAAACACTGAAATGGGATCTGCTATCGCACCCGCCGTATTCGCCAGACCTGGCCCCTTCAGACTATCACTTGTTCCGGTCGATGGCGCATGGCTCCGGTGGGCTACACTTGGCCAATTACGATGGAGTACAAAATTGGTTGGACGAATGGATTCAGTCCAAACACGCGTCTTTTTATCGTCGCGGTATTTATGTATTTGCCAGAGAGATGGCAACAGTGTGTAAATAGCGAGAGACAATACTTCGATTTAACCATTTTTTGTATTTGGCTTGAAATTTTCGATTCTTTATTGGTCAAAAGAACCCGGAAACTTACCAGGGGGCATTCCCTACTCGTCATCACCGACTTTGCTCAAATTTATAGGACATGCAGGGCTTGGCTAGATATGAAAGTACCCGAAGTGGGAACTCCATATGCCCAAGCGTTTAGAAAATAAAAATGGTGACGCGGCTCTCGCACCGTATAAGCCATTTACGGTAACATGTTTGCCAAGCAGCGGTTGGCGTAGCGTTAAGAGCTCGGACTAGTAATTCGATGGTCGTGCGTTCGACTCCCCGTGTAGAGACTTTTGTTTTCCCTTTCTATCTTTTTCTCAATTTTTATATTAGTCATTTTCAAATTATGCAAAGAGGTGAATAATTTATTTTATTTATTTGTTTATACGCAAAAGGCATAGAAAAGGTAAAAAATTGAGATTTCGGACTTTTCACCAAGGGATTGTAGTCAAAGCGTATACGAAAAGGTGATATTTATTGTAGAAACAGGGGAAACAATAATTATTTCTGCATCTAGCACACGTTATACACGCCGCATTTTTACAACCACATCGTTGTTTCAACGTCTTCACAGAAAAACATACTTGATTGACATTCAGAAAGCATTCTCTCTCATCGCCAAGTTTAGAAGCGAACCACGCGTAACGTATCCTGTTACCGAATATTGGCGCGGATAATTGATGATGAACAATCGAATATATTTTTATGCAGTCTTCTCGGCATGTCATTTCTTTTTTTTGCTCTATCAGATAAGAGCAATATTGAATTTTTTTAATAAAGTTTTTAACATGACGATAAAAATATACATCGCAGGGTTGCACCAGTGGAGTACATTTAGGGAGAATTACTTTGATGCTACACGTTGGCAATCCTTCTTCATCTTGGAAGAGTTCTTCGTATAAATGCTGATTTGTCTGTCCACCCTACGAGTCAATCAGCAGAAGAAATTTGTTCTCTTGTACGTACGGCTTCATCACATCCGTTAAAAATTTTGTGTACAACACTGTTGTAAGTTTTCCAGATATTGAAGAAGTGATGACGACATTCTTGTATTTTGCTGCGTATTCATCTACCGTTTTTTGAATCCTCGGTCCAAAAGAGCCAGTATTCTCTTGTAAACATACGTAAACTTTTGGCAATAGAATTCCGGAAAGGCTCATAGCATATTGCGCTGTATATGAGTGGGTTACTTTGTTCATATCCTTTCTTTTTACGAAAACCGTTTTTACCCCTAAATGTTCCAGCGTTCGGTTATACGTCGACTGGTACTGGCAGCCTGGAAAGAGAATATACGAATGTAAATTTATTATACGCGCCGTTAAACAGAGTATTCCATTTCAGGTAGACAAACAAGAATTCTTGACTTACCTGTTTGATGAGTATTGATAACAAAATCCTTGTCGTATTGAGGAATGAGAGCTCGAGTTTGGAGTCGGAACTTATCTGCCGCAGCAAGGATTTCCTCTTGAGTAGCTGTCTCTTTTTCTGACATAAATCTTGTAATTTTCCTCTGACGAATCTTATGCCTTTATTTAAAGTCGATGACCCACGATTCGGAGGTTTTGAATTCCAACTCTGGAAATTGATTGGCAGCAGCGAGTGCCCATTGTTGTAAGTTTTTTGTGGTGATTTGCTGGTTACAATGCGCTTCTACGAAGCGATCATATATCCACGAATCAATTGTATTGCATTTATCCTTTCGAGTACCACCATTTTTAATATGTTGTCCCCAAATTTTCAAATCGCATATGCTTCAAGCGAGATGCTCCTTTCGTTTGCAAACTTTTTAAACTCCACCTTGGATGCGCTTTGGCAAGATTAACCACCATTATTTTATAGTCGAGTAAAACGTAATCTGGATCCTTTTTCATTTTCTTTTTCATCGGGCTTATACTCATCTCTTGACGACGATCTGGCACGCTCCAACATTTTATATTCTTCTTCTTGGTCGTTTTCTTCGCGCCAGATCAACTCTTCGTCGCATATAAACTGATACTCCGACAAAACTTCCACTACTTTCTCGTGTATTTTATTTCCCATTTGAATGTGTTCTTCGCTTATTACTTCGGAGCTTTCTGATGAGATTAGATTTTCTTCGGCTAAAAGATGTAAACTATAATCCATCGCCGTCTTCAATCCTTGCTTCGACGCTTTTCTGTGGATGCTATCGTCTGGCTCCTGTTATTTTTCCGTCGACGTTCCAGGCATATCAATAGTTTCACTTTTGTCCGACATTTTCGATTTTTCCACAACATTTTCCTCACAATTTTATCTCACAAAAATTTCGATATCTTCCAGAATATTCTCACAGTATTCTCGCACAATTCAAATTACTTGGCCAAGAGCTAGCAAACGAATGAGCTCCCTAGCTAGCGTCGTCCCTAACGGTCAGGACCACCTTTGTTCTACCTGCGCCAAGAATATATTGTTCATGTACAGCCGCCAGGAGCGACCTTTAGGCTTAAACGAATCTTATCGTGAAACGACTATTCACGTTTATGGCATATTTCCCAAGGAGGGGAAATAGCCAATAAAGGAGAAAGAAGAAGAATTCCTGTTTGAACACGTCGGGAAAGATCGCAACTCCAAATTTTCTGCGATTATGCGCTCATTAAAAAATGACGTCCTATATGCCTTTTTCATATAAATAAATAAATAAATAAAATAAATTATTCACCTCTTTGCTTAATCGGAAAATGAATAATATAAAAATTGAGAAAAAGATAGAAACAGACAACAAAAGTCTCTACACGGGGAGTCTAACCCACGACCATCGAATTACTAGTCTGAGCTCTGACCGCTACGCCCACCGCTGTTTTGCAAACATACTAACGTAATTGCTTATACGGTGAGAGAGCCGCATCAACATTTTTATTTTCTAAACGCTTGGCCATCTGGAGTTCCCACTTCGGGTACTTTTATTTCTAGCCAAGACCTGCATGGCATATTAATTTGAGTGGAAACGGTAATGACGAGTAGGGAATGCCCCCTTGTTAGTTGCGCACCTAGTATACCCAATATCTCTAATTCCTTCTTCCAAAGCATGGAGCTGAATCGCGTACCATGATTCGACGAAATTCGCTTCGATTTGCCAAATTTTGGTATAAAATGGTCAAAATTTTTTTTTATTCACGTCCTAACATTCGTCCGTTTCATCGGATATACGCTTACCAATTTGGAGAAGCCATCAAGCATTACAAATATGTACTGCGTGCTACCGCGTGCCATAAAAATCTACCGTGGCCAAGTCATGCACACCGCTTGCAGCCACCTAGTTATGCCGGTGTTCCATGGATAATGTTAGATATTTGACGCGTTAGCACAATTCACACTGTTACCAATTTTTTAAATATCGGTATGCATGCCCATTCAATGCTAAAATCGCCTTAAATACCCAAGCATCTTATACACTCCGGGATGCCCTAACTTAGTGTGAACGTCTCCCATTAAAAGACTCTGGGCTCTCCGTGGAACGAATTTCTTCCAAACGTCTGAGGTCTTTTCGCGATGAAACAAAATTTGATTATGTACCATATAAGTCGGTGAATCTACGCTCACTCGGCAATAATCAATCTTTTCCCTCGTGATTGGATCCTCATTTTGTCATCGGCCCAATTCCTTAAAAGTGCGTGTCAGGTTCACATCGTGCTCAAGCATTACGATAGTTACGAGCAACTGATCATCTTCGGATTTTAATGGAAAATAATATTTAGACAATGCCGAGATCAAAACGCATCCTCCCTCTCGTCGTGAAACCCCCTTTGGGGTTATGGCTGAAGAAATCTGCAACCACATTATCGATACCCCTTCAATACGAGACCGAAAATGAGTATTGTTGTAAACGGAGACACCCGTGGGTTATACGAGCGTTCCGAAACACAGCCGATTGCAAGGTCAGCGATTGATGATCCGTGACGATTTCGAAGGTAGCACCGATTAGGTATACCCGAAATTTAGTAACCGAGTAAACGATCGCCAAGAGTTCTTTCTTCGTTGTCGTATAATTTGCCTCGCACGGAGTCAAGCCATGAGACACCACACCAACGACATTATGCTCTGTGGCATCATTAACCTGGTACAAAATTCCACAAATGCCCTGATAACTGGAATCCGTCTGCAATTTAAATGGTCTTTCCGGGAGAACGTGTTTGAGGGCGATACATTTTCTTAAATCGCGTTTTAACTTCTTGAATGCTTGATCATGCCGCTCCATCCACTCCCAGGCCTTATTTTTCTGCAACAATTCCCGCAACGGGGCAACTGACTTCCTTTGATCTAAATTGAACTGACGATAATAATTGAAAACTCCTAGGAATTGTTGCAGGTGGCGTTTATTCTTGTAGTCTAGCTCAGGAAAATTAAAAATAATTTTAAGTTTACCCGGCTCCGGTGTCACATCGCGCGACGAGATAACAAACCCCAAAAAGGACACTGTCTTTAGCAAGAACACACACTTTGCCAGTTTGAGTGTGAAATTACATTCTCGTAATCGTTTCAGGATTTGTTCAATAAGAGTCATATGTTGCTAGACCGTTTCTGTTCCTAGAAGGATATCATCGATGTAACAAGAGATATTGGCGTTAAAGTCTCTTTTCAGAGATAGATTCGAAGCCCGAATGAATCCGCTCCCAGCGGTCTTTAACCCAAACGGGACTCGACAAAACTGATACATATGAGATTCGAACAGGAAAGCAGTGTACGGGCGGGACTCGCGATGCAGGGGAACGTGCCAGTACCCGTGGGTAAGGTCGAGTTTTGAGAACCACTGGGCCTCGTCACATTTATGCAATAATTAATTGATTAATGGAGGGGCCTCGTGATCGTCTTTGATAACTTTGTTCAAATGTCGCGCATCCAAACAAACGCGCACCGAAACATCCTCCTTTCTCACGATCCCCAACGGGTTACAATAACGACTAGCAGTTCTTTCGATCACGCCTTCTGCTTGAATTTTTTCAATTGCATGTGCGGTAGCCTGACGCAGCTGGAACGGGATTGGATAATTATGCTCAACTTTCGGATTTCCTTTCGTGAGGATTAGCTTGTGTTCATACCCCCTACTATACCCGGGCTTTTCCTAGAAAACTTCCCTAAACTGATAAAGTATTTGAGAAAACCTCGCTTTCTGCATGTCATCTAACGAATTACCATAACGCGTCGAAGCCTCTCCAACGACCTTTCCAACCCCATCCCCGCAATCATCTCTGCATCGTTAATCGCGCCTATCTCCTTTTCATTAAGATCGTCTATCTTCTCTTCGGGTATTTTTTTTTATTGACACTCTTTAGGTTCTCCAATTCCCCGCAATCTAGCAGCTTTCCCTCCTTGACTCAGGTAAGGATATTGCAAAAGCCGTAAATCCTGAATTAACCTATATTAACCTATATTGACCTTTCATTTCATTTATATTTACGATCAAATCGTGAATGTTATCATCATCGTGTGAACATATTAATAACTCTACAGAGTCCCTTTGAAATTCGGTCGTTGCGGCGGATAAAAGTGTTACCCTAACCTCTATAACGTTTCGTTTATAATCAATTATAGCTTCATTCTTTGACATCCAATCATGCCCAAATATCAGGTCCGACGACAGAGATGGAATTACAACAAATATGTAATTAATAATCATACCTTCGATCGATAACTTCGCATAATATTTGACGTTTTACCGAGGTAACTCGCTTATCCACTACCGTCGATACGAACATGTTTGAGACGGGTAATTCTTCGACCTGATTATTCGAAATAAATTTTTTATATATTTGTTCTGAGATAGCAGTAATTTGACTCCCTATGTCAAACAAAGCAACAATCTTCATATCGTCGATTTCGATCTTTAGACGAGGGCATCGTGCAAAAGATTGTCTGTTCCCTTGCGATTTTAAATCCACTCCTTCCAAAATGTCCTCCATCAATTCTTCAGCAAAATTGTAATTAGCTGGACCCGCCGTCGGACCGTTATACAGCGCGCCACTATCTAGTTTAAAGTCCCACTGTTCGTGTAATTATTCTGACCAGATGGAACATTATTATAGTTCGCTCCCGTGTTGACACTCTGTAGCTGAGAAGGGGGATATCGCATATCTGGTAAGAACACGTTGGGCTGTACCCTACTGTGAGCTCGGTCATAATTCGGGTAATTTCGATTGTATCTTCGCTCATAGTTATAATTATATCTCCTATATCGAGAATTATTCGTTTCCTCACGTAGTCTCTTACTATACTTACGATAACTGTCGTTATGAACCTTCAACTTATCTCGGCCCGTCGTGTTTATTTTGGAAATGGTTCTGTCCTCGTCTGATGTCACGATCCCGTTCACTCAAAACCATATCGATATTACCAAGAGCTTGTGCGATCGCACTCGTGTCAGTAAAATTAATCGTCGATAAGGTCTCCCTCACCCAGCCAGGATACACAATGTTATAGTTAACCTCAAATTCTGTTAATCTCGGGATAAAGTGTCACGCCTGCGCCAATTGGCGATAAAAATACGTTTGTAATGATTCACTTTGTGCCTGATGTTTACACTCCATCCACCTTTTTTTAAACCTGACCCGAATGGGCACCGAATAAAGTTCGACCAGGATTTTTTTTTTTGAAATCTTCAAAATCTTCAAACTCTTTTCCTTCCAGCGCGTGTTCAACTAATGACATTTTGCGCATTTCTTCAATGTTTTTCATTCTCAAAAACTTCTCTCATCGCTCGCCGGATGTGTTTCGATTTTATCGCCAAATTTCGGAATTTGATATCTATATGTATATTTTGTACGTTACTCATTATTGTTTGAGTTTGTTTGGCCTGCATGCCTCGTATCCGATTGAGAATTCCGTTGCTGCTGAGTATCGAGGGCCTCTCGCAGTCTCTCGAATTTTCTCACGCTCTTGTTTTAGTTTTTGCCACTCTACCTCCTTCCTGCCACTCTACCATAAAAAAGACTGAAAAGCGTAGCATTGTAAAGTGAATGAGTTTGAACTGAGCAAGATGGAGTACTACTACTATTTTTTCTTCATAAGACAATATTATCAGTTTTGATAATAACAACGCGTTCGTACAACACTTTTAAATAATGAAAAGTAAAGAAAATTTGTGATAGCAACACATTAAGGGGGGGGGGGGGGGGGGTATGGTTAATTCGCTATACAAAAAGCATATTTTCGATCATTTTTTTTGACGAGATGGTTTACATATATTTATTTATATTATTAGTATAAAATAAAAGGACATTTGAAGAATATTCTGTGAAATTTTAATGAATTATTGTGCAGAAATGAGACAGTGACAGCAAATCTTCTCAGATGCCGCAAAAAAAAGTTACATTGCGGTGAACTGCGGAACTCATCACTGGATCATCCGGAAAAAAACCAAGAAGATTCTATTATTTAAGAAGTTTCTTGAGGTAACGCTGCCGAGTTTTTGTTTTCATTTTATTTTTTCAATTTGTATTCACGCTTAGAAGTCAAAATAGCGATTTTTTATTACAAAATTTTGAATCATTGTTATTGTGAAACAATGCAGCGTTACCTGAAGAAACTTAGTAGCTAATAGAATCTTCTTGAAATCTTGTTCGGATGATCCAGTGATGAGTTATGCAGTTCCCCGCATTTTTTGGACTTGATGTACGACAGCGTCGTTGCAAATAACTACGGATCCATGAGAAGGTCCGGCTAACTGGTCACAGGGAACATTCTGTTCCGGTTGACCACCGTTTTCCTGTCGAAATAAAAAATAATTGATTATTATATTTATCTCAATGTAATAATGGACAATCTATGTCCAATTGTTCGAGGGGATAGCAAAGTACGATATCAACGAATTGACTCAAGTAATAAAGAGTAAAGACAACAGAGGAAATTGAAGAGGGGTAGCAGATAAGAACATTCCGCATATAAAAATTGAAGACCGCAAGAAAAAGATGAACTTTTGATAAATTATACTGCTGAACCGAGCTACAAACAATTAGCAAACACAGCTGCGGGTTAGCTGAGTTCATTCGAAGAAAAGAGGGTATTATAGAAAAGTCAAGCGGGGCAGGAAAACAATAGAGAAAAAAGAAAAAAAAAGTTGAGAAGTGGCGGAGAAACTCATTCGGAAAGTCATGCCCCTGTAGCGCTGAATGTTTTTATGCATTTCACACAAAAAATTACTATAATTATTACAATCCTTACCTTGTTATGGACTGCGATGGGCATAGCATCAGCGATGAGGGTATGACGAAGATGAGGAATTACCTCGATGTTACCATCAGGCATTTTGATGCGGTCTTCTTTTATTATTGAGTCATTGGAAAAGTGAAGCTCGCACACGAAATCGGTGTTGGAGAGACACTCCCCGATGGCTCTGCTCCATCGTTGTACCATATTCTACAAGATACAGGAAAAAAAACAAAGCGGGTTAAAATTTCATATACACGCTAAATCATTGAGCAATTTTTTTTTCCTATAGGCAATAAGTGGCATGCAATTACTTCAGATTTCGTCAACAAATTACGCGCTCTCTGCGTCATTTAACAAAAAGAAAACATTTTAACGGGCGATTTACCTTTGGAACCTTAAAGATGGACAACTGTCGTACTCCTAAGCGCTTGCACTCTGCTCTGCTAGCGTCTCGCCCAGTTTGACACCCTGGGTACGAACAGTATTTCCCCATTGTGCACTGCAACAAGAAAAGAACCCAAAATAAAATTTGTAATTACATATTATGACAATAATACGAATTCTAACCTCACTTTCATGCTCGAGAAATGTATTTAATCAACCGATGAATTGCAATTATAATATAATACAGAAAATGGTTTCAAAATACCGTTTTCTTACCTGCTTTTATATAATGCGGGGCAATCACTTACTGCACTCCACAACACTGATTTTTACTGCAATTAAAAAATCCTTATTAGAATTTCGCATTCACAGACGAACAGCCAAGAATGATATATAAATATTATAACCAAGAATTCTCCAGTTCATATATACGCTCACTTCATAGCGTCACCGATGCCATACTTCACATCCTCCCCTCTCGGCACTAGCGCTTGATGTGGCTGAATTTCGAACCAAAACTTTTCGTCACTTTCAGGGTCCACGCTTGGGGTGCTTTTAGCATATGCGTTCGGGCTCCTTACCTCTATTCTTCATGGGTACCGCGGTCTCGTGCTCCGTGGCCCATGCCTGGACTTTCAGCGGCGGAACGCCGCTCCGGGCCGGGTATATAAGACGGAGCGCGAGGCCGCTCGAACTTAGTTCTTTCTCCACTGGAGAAGTGGTAAGAACTCTCCCTCCGACAAGTCTACACTGAAGAAGTGGCCTTGGTCTTCCCCTCTCCTCTCGGCTATTTCGCTGAAAAAAGCGATCTCGTCGAGCTCCTCGTTTTCCACCCCCCACCGACCCCTTCGTGGCGAGTTAATTTTTTTTACTTTTTTATTTTATTTTTATTTTTTTCCTTTTATTTTTCCGACCAGCGTAAACCACCTGGCTATGTCAGTATTTTTGTACATATTTTCTCCGTAATATAATTTCATTTTATCTTATTTATAGAATCCTTTGTTTGTTTTTTGTTGTTTCCCTCATCATTAATTAATTTTCCATTGATTTATTTCTTTTTCTTTTATTTTATTAAATAAAAAAAAATGATGACCAGGCAAAGCGACATTGCTTCCCGCAGGCGGCGTCTTAAGCGTGCCATCATGACAGCTAGTGGCACCGTCTACGTCACGTGGCCGCGGCGAAGACCCGCTGGTCTCACTACGAACCCTCAAGTGGGACCACGAGAACACCTCCCCCACTCTTACGATCGTCGTGACCTTTAAGGTTCTCCCGCCACCACGTCCCGCTGCGCCTCCCCGTTTCCGCCCCATCACACCTCCCTCACCCCCCGGTTATGAGTCGGGCTCAGTTCGACACGGTGTTTGACCGCATTGCCAGCGAACTGACCCGTGCTCTACACCCTCTTTCCCCGCTGCCTCCCACCCCTCCCTCCTCCACGCGGTCACCTACTCGGATAGTCCTTGCCCCTCCCCCTCCCCATACCCATACACAATGATTCCCAGTTCCTCCCGTTAACCCGTCTTCAACTCCCGACGACGACCCTGGCTCTCCTGTAACCCGAACCACTCTCTGCTAACCCAACAGCCCTTTTCAGGGTTAAAGCCCAAAAAACCCAACGCAGTGTTGGGCCCGGAACATATCCTCTTCAACCCTGCCAGGTGTTCTCTTCGGGACAGAATCGCGCGAGTTGGCTGTTCAGTTAGCTCTCCTCTCCCCCACCACCTGCCAATTGTTGGGAATGCGCTCGGAGCTCCTCCCGGAACTCTGTTAGATTCAATCTATTTCTGGTGTTTGTTGTCAACAACGAGTCAATTTACATACTGTAACGGGTCGAATATTCGTCACAAATAAATTTATAGGTTCGAGACTCGAACAGGGAAGAAATTAATTGAGACTCAGGTATTTTTGGTATTTTATAATAAAATTAATTTATTCATTGATTTTTGGCTCGATATAATGTAAAAAAGACGTTATGTAGAAGTGTAGTGTTTTGTTTATGTTGTTCCGGTGTTTTACGCACTATATATCTCGGTCGGTAAAATATCACATTCTCGCGTGGTAAGTAGGATCCAGAGCGATGGCTTGTCACCGATCGATCGTGGTTACCCTCTCTTCCCTAGTCCTTGCACCGGAGTCGCGACGCGCTCTCGCTTGCGGCGCGACGCTCGATACCGGTCCACGCGGCGCTTCCCTCTCTCTCCCGACTATGTTCAGGGCGCGCGTGAGGTGCGGCGCGCTCGCCCTCGCGGCGCTATAGATCGCGACGCTCGATTGATTACCCCGCGTCGATAATCGATTACCGATGTTTCCAATTTCGGCGGGGGAGGTCACCACGTACCGGTCTACGACGCTCGATCCTCACGATTCGTTTCGGGCGCTCGATGACCCTTTTTTTTAAATAGATTTCGTTACGCTCGTGATTTTGGTATACCTCCCTGTCCTTTATGTGTTCCTGATACCATTTGACCGACAATAACGGTGTGTTTTCGTGTAAGTGTGTGTATTTGTGTGAGTGTGTGTTTTGTGTGACTATCGCTTATAACATTTAAATCTATTTTCGCACTTTCTTGTTTCCTAATCTAATATTTCTCGCATTATCCCAATCTCGATATGCTTATATTTGCGTATGCTTATGAATTATTCTACCTTCTCTCACTCTATGCCCCCCTAATCTCACTTTCCTATTTAATTTGCAATAACTCACTTATGCCCTTTATTTATTGATTCTTCTTATCCCTCTTTTTATGATTCTGTGATTCTCTATGCTTTTATTATTTTAAGACTAAAAAAACGAAAGATTCTAATCCCTCCTCTCCTTTGTTCCTTAACGTTCCGTGTTCTCGGCGTTTCCGATACACTAGGGATGTACTTGGCCCAGCAGTACTTGTTAATCTTACAAAAAAGAAAAGATCAGACTCTTTCCGGTGCGACTCCTTATTTCTCTTGTTTCTCAACGTTCCGTGTTCTCAGCGTTTCCTGTCCACTAGGGATGTACTTTGCCAAGCAGTACTAGTCGATCCACGAAGGATGAAAGAAGACGAAGACGACTTTTTCTCCAAAATTCCTATCCTCATATACTAATATTTTACCCTTTTCTCATTCCCCTTCCCTTACTTATTAGCCATTATCCCCTTTATTGTTAACTTTTTCTTTCTTTAAATAAATTTTACTCCTCGTCTGTTTTTTTGGTTTTCTTTGTTTTCTTTCCGTGTATACCTTTCCACTTTGTTGTGCCGCCTTTACTTTCCCCTTCCTTAGCCCTTTGTTATTATTAAATCAATTTTGCCTTTAGTTTGTTTTTGTGGTTTCCTTTGTTTTCTTTCCGTTGTTCCCTTCCCCGGTTATAACTTTCCTTCTCTGTACGGCCTACCTAATTAACCTTGTTTTTATGTTGGTCTGTTAATCCCCCCTCTCCTACTTCTTTTCCCGAAGTCGGTTGCCTTTTTGATTTAGTGGCCATATTTCTTTATTTCTTATTCATGAGGCGGATCTGTACGTCTCAATACATATGTGGATCCAGAGAAACGAACAAAATCGCATATAGTCACATTCATACACGAACTATATGCGATTTTCGTGTGCAATATCGCTCGGGAAGGGAGGCGTTCTTTATGCGCTCGCTCGTGAATTGAACTGGGCGGATACAAACTCCGGGAAGGAAAACGTTACTTATCTGCTATTATCGCTTCGCGTTTTCTATCGCTTTTCACGGTGGCTCTTTCTCCGGCTCCGGGACGTGGTAGAATCCTTTTCGGACGAATCCAGATTTTACCGAATGCTGCTCGGGCCAAACGCGTTCTTGCGAAATCCGACGATCTGTTAGTGGGTTTCGACGATCAGAATAGCGCGACGGTCCCGGAGCGAAAGAGACCGAGTTATACTTCCCACTGGAGAGGAAGGTATCCCAAACGCCCCTTCTCTCACGTGAGATCCTCTCCTTGTCCAATTATGAACCTTATTACGCACATATTACTGAACCGGCGAGTGGGAATCCGAATTTTCATTCAAATCACGTTGTTCTAGTGATGAATTTGTTAACTTTTCTTCATCCAATGCGATGGGCATTATTAAATGATCTCATCCATCATTCAGATGCTTTAAACCGAAAGTCTTCATGGCCTACTTCTTTCTGTGCTTGCAAAACCCACTTTCGTAAATTTTTGTCATGAACTGTTAAGTGTGCATCCACAGCAGGCTTGAAATTGCGCAATGTATAGTCACAAATTCCCGCGACTTCTTCCTTGTAAGTTCCACCTTTATTTAAATAACGCGTCCAACGTATTGATTTACGAATAGGTCTATTTTTTTAAAATTCTGTCAAACAGTCACGATGCTTAAATTTTTATTTTTTCCGACTTCCGGTAATCAATGGCGCTCGAGTTGTATTCGCAAGACAAATCTTCACCATCACATGAGCATGCGCCCGGCGGTAATTTCGATTCATAAATAGCATGTGCCCATTCTTCATCTTTTTCAATTTGCGTTTCTATATTTTGATACGGTTCTTGAAAATTTAAGGAGTGTTCTTCCACCGTTTCGACGCCAGTATACTCATTCATTGCATTCAATACTATACTTTCAAAACTATTTTTTAATTGTATTTCTGCATCATTAATGGGCGATTGAAGAAGATTCATTGCTTCTAATGTTGTCAGAAGTAGTTATATAACATTCATTGGGTTGACCTCCATCTTCAATATAAGGAAACATGCGATGCACTTAATTTCTTGAATAAATAATTACTGGAAATAGTTCGATGAAAATAGATTTATAGTGCATACTAGGGCTTTCATTCGAATATTCGAATTATTCGAATAGTAAATTACGAATATTCGAATGTCGATATTCAAATATTCGGCCGATTTCGTTAACACCAAACTCCAATGTGCCGCAAAATACAATTGTAAAGTACGTTCAAACAAAGTTGCGTCGTGGGCGCGCGGGCGGGTGATGCCGTCGGATTTACCAACACTCGGACGCGCTTGGAAACACTCGTAGGATCAGTGCTTCGTGGTCGCGTCGCTGCTTCGGCCGCTTTAGTTTGCGCATTTGCCTACCATTTACAAGAAAACGCGATTGTGGGTATAATTTTTGTTGCTTATAGTGAGGTTTTAATTTTGTTGAGTGCGTTTTGTGTACCTGCTTGTCTATCTATTGTCCAGTAAAGGAAGAAGTGTTTTCTACGATGTAAGTAACTACATTCCTGGCTTGTAATTTGACTTGAATTATAATAATAAAGATTATAACCTTGAAAAAGCTGTTATAGACTGTGCACCTTGTGAACCCTTAAGGCACGAGCGTAACTCGTAGGCTTTTTTGCTTTTTGTGATTAACTCTTCAAGAATACATATTATATTCGTAAAAAGTTTAGTGACTTAGTCTTACCAACCCACAAAATGTGTGGAGTAGAATGTGGTACTTGATGTGTTTTTTTTATCTTTCAGGTAGTACATTTAGCATCCAAAAATGGAGCAACAGAAACTTGAATTTAAAGAGTACACCAAAAATATTCTTCGAGACAAATCGTCAGTATGGAACTTTTTCTTAAGAACTTTAGATGGAGTGTAAGCCCAATGCAAAAAGTGTAAGAAGATTATGAAATGCCAAAACTCGACTACATGCCTCCACAATCACTTGAGGCCTTAGGCCACAGTAACGGGTATAAAATCATGTGCGAATTTAACAATTTTTTTCGTATGAAAAAGTGATTCACTCATAAAATTAATTACACATCTATTTAGATTATTTGAGTTAGCAAACGTCGGATAAATCAACCATTCATCTACTCATTATCAAAGCCAAAATCGATGAGGAGGAGGAGGAGGAGGACGCAAGTGTTCCCAAGGTGGATCATCATTTTGCGTGGGTTAAAAATATTTCGAGGCTGGCGAGAACGCAGTTATCAAGGAAAGGACATCACCTGTGGATTTGCGACCGATGCTTATGTCGTTTTACAACGGAAGAAATACTGCAAATGCACAAAGAGGATTGCGCTTATAATTGTCGAGTTATGTTTCCCGAAGCTACGAATACAATATTGAAATTTAAAAATGACAAGCACAAGGAGATAGTACCATTTGTAATTTATGCAGATTTGGAATGTTTGCTCGAACCAGTCACAGCTGTGCAGACTAACACTGTAAATTATCAGAAGCATTCACCCCACAGTATTGCCACTGTAGTATCTACTACAGACATTGTAGTTTTAATGACGCGCTCTCTGAGTACAGAGCGAATCGTAGAAAAGACTGAATTAAATGGTCCATGCGTGAGTTAGAAGAACTGGCCCGCTCAGTAAATGTAATTTTTCAGACAATCGTACCCATGAAACTCTTGAGTTGGACGAAAGTCAAAGTTTTAAGTTGGCTGACATATGTCACGTTTGTGAAAAATCGTTTGCCCCCGATCAAGTGAGAGTCCGAGATCATTGTCACTTTACGGGGAAATTTCGTGGTACCGCTCATCAAAACTATAATTTGAATTACAAAATTTCCCACGTAGTGCCGATAGTTTTTCAGAACTTGTCGGGAGACGACGCACACTTTTTGATAGTAACATTGGCTCGAACCTTCGAAGGATCCATGAGTCTTTTGCCGATTAATAAGAAGACGTATATTTCATTTTCGGAGCGCATCAAAGGTACATGCGTGCAGTATCGATTCTTCGACTCTTTGAGGTTATGCCGAGCGGCATCGAAAAATTAGCATCTTACCTGAAAACCGATAAAAAAATAGGAGGACGCAAGCATTGCGTTAACGCTACGGAATTTGAATTGTTGACGCGAAAAGGCGTTTTTCCCTATGACTATGTTGACTCCTTGATGCGACTCGATGAGACGAAATTGCCCGCGGAAGATAAATTTTTTCTCCAGATTGAGTAATGAACATGTTTCCGCGGACGATTACGCGCACGTGCGCAAATTTTGAACTCTCTTTAATCTTAACAAAACTTTGGGTGAATATTCCGACTTGTATTTGAAAACCGATGTACTCCTACCGACAGACATTTTTGAGAATTTTCGACGAAATTGCATTAACACGTACGACCTTGATCCATTGCACTCCTTTACCGCACCCGGTCTATCGTTTCATGCAATGTTAAAATGTACCAACATAGAACTCGAACTCTTGCTCGACGTTGACATGTTGATGTTCATCGAGAGGGGTATTCGCGGTGGAGTAGCGCAGTGCTGCAATAGGTACACGGAAGCAAATAATCGGTACATGCGAATCGGTACATGCAAGATGTCCTCAATGCAAATGGGCTAGAGTCGTACTTGATATATTACGATGTCAATAATCTCTATGTCGCAGCTATGTGTGAGTCATTGCCATACGGCACGTTCGCTTGGGAAACCAATTTCGAGGAACGAATTGAGAGTATCCCCGATGATGCTGTAACGGGATACATTTTTGAAGTGGATTTAGAGTATCCTCGAAACGCACGACAAGCACAACGATCTGCCCTTGTGCCCCGAACACTACGTCCCTCCCGGGAGCACTCATCGAAAATTAACGACCACGCTACTGCCCAAAGAGAAATCCATAATTCTCTATAGAAATTTAAAACAATGCTTGAAATTGGGATTACACATAATGAAAAAATACATCGATGTAAGTACGAAATTGAGGAAGCGATCTAACAATGACTTTGAGAAAAATGTTTACCAACTCATGAACAATGCACTATTTGGGAAAACAATGGAAAATGTGAGGAAACATTCGGAAGTGCGACTAGTGACAAAGTAGAAGGGACGGTGGGGTGCCGAAGCGCAGATTGCCAAGCCAACGTTGCATAGCTGTACCATATTTGATGAAGACATCGTTATTATAGAGCTCAACCGAACAAGTGTTTTATTCAGTAAGCCCATATATACAGGGTTTTCCATTCTCGATATCTCCAAACTCTGGATTTATGATTTTCACTATAATTATATGCGCGAATGATTCAACGATCGAGGGAAATTGTTGTATACAGATACTGATAGCCTGATCTATCACATCAGCGTGCCCGATGTTTATGAGACGGTTAAGTGTGACATCGACAGGTTCGACACGACTGATTATTCGTCACATAACCCGTACAATATATTTCGTTGATAAAAAAGTTTTGTCGCAATAATTTCAATATAATTTATTTATTTATATAGCTTATACAAAACATTTCTAAACAACAATATATTTGCCATCGGTTCCTATGACACTCGACCATCTAGTTGGCAACTCATTTATTCCCTTTGCCCAAAACTGCGGCGGCTGGGACTCAAAGAAATTCGAAACATCCCTTCTGAGATCGTCGTCGTTTTTTAATGTTTTGTTCCTCAAATATGCCTTCAAATGTCTGAACAAATGGTAGTCAGATGGCGCGATGTCGGGAGAGTATGGTGGATGAGGAACGGTATTCCAGTGAAGCTCAGTGATTGTTTTGCGGGTTTCCTTTGGGATATGGGGTCTCGCGTTGTCGTGGAGAAGGTGCACAGTCGCGCGTCTTAGCCGTTTTTCTCTTATAGCTTTTGCCAATTTCTGGAGATTCTCGCTGTATCATGTAGTCTTGCCTACAGGAAGAAAATTGTGAAACAGCATTCCCTTTGCGTCCCAGAAACAGCACAACAAAATCTTTTGTGAGTGACGATCAGGTTGCGGTTGGTGTAGCGGTTTTTCTCCGATACGAAGCCAGTAGGCTAGACGCGTTCTGTTATCATACAAGACCCAGCTTTCATCTCCCGTCATAAGATTTTCTAAAAACTCCTTGCGATGATGGCGAAGCAGGAGAGACTGGCAGATGGTCACGCGGCAGTTCTTATTGGCGTCGGTTAGACGGTGTGGTATCCATTGAGCTAGAACCTTCCTGTATCCCAAGTTGTGTAAGTGATTTACTATTGACGGTTGGATGCAGCCAAGTTCTCTTGCTCGCTCGTGCGTACTTGCTTCCGGTTTTTCTTTGATGCAGCGGAGTAATGCGTCTTCATCGATGGTCGACGGTCGTCCGGAACGTCCTTTTATCTTCAAGGCTTGTGCCTCCAGATTTAAAACGATTGAACCAACGCTGGACTGTTCGATGAGAAACTACGTTCTCGCTCAAAGCATCCTGAATATTTTTAGCAGTTGTGCTTGCGTCCGTGTCGCGCCACCACTCGTAAAATATGATCGCTCAAAGTTGCTCCAGCGAGATCGAAGCCATTTCTGTCCACTGAAACGCGCGCTCGTCCTTTTATACGCTGTCACGCGAAAGAGTAGAAAACATTAGCTTGATAGCTAAATTTCACTCGATTAAAATCCTCGAATGTGACAATGTGAAGAAAAATAGCTAAGGATTTAAGACGGCCAACCCTGAAATCCATCACATTCGAAGATTTCAATAATTGGTTGTTTGCGCACGAAAACCTCATCGAGGTGCAACAATTGATCATGCGTAAAAAACACATTGTTCATACGGTGATGCAAAATACAAAAACAGGCGTTGGGTAGCATCTAATCATGAGTAAAAAACACATTGTTCATACGGTGATGCAAAATACAAAAACAGGTGTTGGGTAGCATCTATGTGTCGACGGGTGTCGGGCTGCATGAGTTGGTCATGAAAAGTAAGACCTGTTTCTTCATATTGGATAAGAGACAAGGGACAACGGCTCGAGGCGAGGATTTTTCTTTCGAGACGATGGCTTCTTTTTGGCATGACTCATTTGCGAGGGGAAAAATGATAGATTTTTTTCCAAGAAAACTTTTTAATTAAAACGTTTTTTTTTTACAAATCTCCTTCGTCGATCCGACTGTTGTGCGTATCGTCAAAACCTAGCCATTTGATGAACATTCGATATCCACCCTTCTTCACCACCTTCTCAACGAGGTAAATGTCGGGATACTTGACTTTCTGGAGCTCCTATTCGTAGGAGCAGCCGGCGATGGGATCAATCCGATGGTCCCTGAGACTGTACGTCGTTGGATTCATTCGTTTCACTCCGAGTATCGAGAATATTTCCGTTGTCCAATTTGACGTATAACCCTTTTCAAATACATTCTTAAATTTGCTAATTCACACATTCTCGCCAATTGAGAATTTTTATGATTTTTTTGTCCCAATCAACGCTGTTGCTAAAAATACGATGGAGAATCTGTTGTTCATTTGTGCGATTGATATGTTTCGGTTTTTTCTTGATGGTTCGATGCACGGTATTTTTGCATTCGGTAACTAGAGAATCCAAAATATCTATCCATTTGTAATTTCCACGATTTGCATCCACATTTGCACAATTGCATCCACAATTGCATCCACATTTTATTTTTGAACGTTCTATTGAAATGCTCGCAGATTGATGCCTTCAAATTGCTATACGTTGGGTGCATGTTTATATTGTATTTTTTCACAAGAGCCCATGAAAAAATTGCCGACACGAACAATACGGCTGATGTCCGGCCCAGTACTGGCTATCCGATTGTTGGCAACCAATGTTGGCCCAACAGTGAAACAACGGTTCTGCCATTTTTCAGTCGAGCCTCTTATCGGAGCCCGGCATCCGACATCAAGCCGATGTGGGGACAGAACCGGTTAACGACCTAGGGCCGACTGTTGGCGTAGACGGAGAAGCCGACTGTGGGCCAATACTGTCTGCCGTTAATTGTCCTGCGTTAATTTCTAATCCCGGCAACCGGTACTATACCAATGTCGGGCCAGTGTCGACTGCCCCGGAGAGCCGACTGTTGGGGTGGACTACTCCAGCCGACCATGGGCCAATACTGTTCGCCAATACTGTTCGCCAATAACTGTCCTACGTTCATACGTAATCTCGGCATACCGCAATATGCCAATGTCGGGACAGTATCGACTAACGACGAAGAACCGACTGTTCGCGTGAATAGGTTAAACCAATCACGAGCCGGCATCACTCCCCGTTACGTGTCTTATGAATTGCTCGCCAGTCGCCATTCAGTGTCGTATCGATGCAGACCGCGAACAAAGAGTAGCGTCCATCGTCGCGTTTTCGTGCAACAGTATTTTTTTCCCTCATGCTCCTACCGTATTCTCAATATGAATAAACAAAAGAGATATGATAAACTGAAAAAAGTGCGAAAAAAATTATGTTGGAATAAACTGTTATTGAAGCACGAAAAATGTGTCATGAATCAAGAGTCATGTTTAACGGAGAAAAAAATGCTCGAAAATAATGTTAAAAAAGCGGAGTGTGAGAACACTCTTGAGTATGTGGAAGAAATTATTGTACACGGGACGATAAAAATGATGAAAATGAACAAGTAAAAAATTGTAACACGAGTGACCGATAATGCCCTGAGTTGTATCGGTCGATACTCGGGGCATTATCGTACCACTGTTGGTTATGGACTGGATCAAAGTTGGTACGATATTGGCTTGAACTTGGGCCAATGTTGGCACAGGCGTCGGGCCGCTCTTAATACCAACGATGGCATAGTCTTGGGCCGACCTTGGCACGAGCGTCAGCACCAACGCTGGTACGATATTGGCTGTAACTTGGGCCAACCTTGGCACTACTGTCGGGCCGGTGTTGAGTCCAACGTCGGTACGATACCGGTAACCAGCCTTGGCCCGAGGATATCATTCCGACAACGGTCCATTAATGGACTGACATTCATGCCAGAGAACGGCCAACCATACAGGAGAGTTAGCGCAGTACTGGGCCAATGTCGGACCAGTTGTACATTCTTTCATGGGAGCTTCAAACTGTGAATTGTAAAATTCTCTTCTACGATCGACGTACAAGTATTGGGTACGCGTCCCTGATTAAATATACATTTCATTGTAACCGTCGTTTCTCTACCGCTCTTGCTGCTCAACGGTGTGGCCTAGTCGAATTTGGAGAATATATCGATGACACTCAGGAGGAACTTATGTTGCGAGTTTTGCCTTGCGTACGATGACATATCTACGCGGTCGCCTGCCACGTTTCATCCAGGCCTCGAATTTCCACGTTGCGACGAGTATAATTTCTTCATGCAGGCTTATGCAGCTCTCGCCCGAGAGTCAGTTTTTTGTCATCATTCATAGCGCGCGCGCAGGTTCACACACATCAACGCTCAACATGCGAATGTTGGGGAAAACTACCATTTTTGCTAATAAATAATACCAGCTTCGCGCAATTCTTCGATAATCGATATGATTTCATTGGAATGCGATGAGTTGCCTACCGTTTGAAATACGAGGAGTAATCGAAGACGATTTACAAGCTCGTTCGGATTGTCCGAGTAAACATAATCAAATTGCATATTTTTTCTGGCTTTCTTATACATCGCCCGACCCGTACGTGCACGAATTTTTTTCGAAATGTAAATCTTGAATTTGTGACTGTTTTCACGTCGCACAGCTCCGTTGAGCCTGTAATATTTTGTATGAGCATTCGTGGCAATGATGGTATTCTCATAATTTTTCAGATCGTTTGGTTCGAGGATCCCGACATTTGGCGCTTTTTTAAATAGGAGCTCCGTTAATCCCACCGTTGCCGCATAACTTTTGTCCCCCACACGAATATGCGGAGAATCGCCAATCAATAATTTGACATTCGCGCGCATTCGCACACCGTATGAGATAGCCAGGCTTTTCTTTCTACCAGTACGTAACAATATGAGATACTTTTTATCAATTCATCGACTCGAATGGGTGAATCGTTATCGGCATCATCAGCATCATCCTCATCAACGTCGTCGTCATCATCATCAACGGCAGCATCTTTATGCTCATACGCCGTTTTGAAAGTAGAATCTCCCGGTGAGTCATTCTTAACTTTACTCTCTTTTTCTTCCGTTGCATCCTTGATTTCCTCCTCCTCCTTCATTGGTGACATTTTGTGAGAAGCGAGCTTTTCCAATGGTGTGACTATCGGCTTAAAGACGTCCTGAATCGCCTGATTAGTATTATCTCTACCCATCTTTATCATTCGATGTTTTCGTCTAATTGCATCGCTAGCCTCGACGATTTGCTGTAGCACATCTCTTTCTTGCAAAAGTTGTCGACGCTTCATGTTGTTGCTGTCAGTTTCACAATACAAGCAATACTGTGTGCATTGGAACAAAAAGCACGTTACTTATTGACTCGGAGGAAAGAATTAAACCCCCGTCTATAGTTACCTTCATGGATACTACTATCCTTGTTAATTGTAAGGAATCCATACTTGCTGGAATTCCAACATACGGAACATATATTTTTGAAGTGTGTATATGACATATCGGTGTTCACTTGGTCATCGTACACACGTTTAAGGTTCGAATCATCCTGCTTGAAGAGAACTATGAAATTCGTATTATTGCGTACGAGATGCTTAGGAATCCGAGCTTATGTTTGAGAAAGACAGAAACAGTTAACGTTCTTATGCCTTCCCATGGAGAAAAAGGCTCTGACGTTGTTCCGTTTCTCGCACGCTATATCGTCAAAGATGAATATGCAGTTTGGTCATGCTTCGCTCGGTGGCACCACTTGTTCATGGTCGTTAAATGGATGATATTCGAGGCCCTTCACTGGCTTGAGAAATTGTTCGAGTAAATGGTATTCCGGTTGTTTCACCAACTTTGAATAGAGATAAATGCTTTCGAATCTCAGACCATTCAGGTGTATTACGAGGGTGAGCAAAGCGTTGGTCTTTCCGCAGCTTGAGGGACTACAGAATGCCGCGCGAATCGTATTGGGGTCTCTTATCGTATCTGGGATCGTAAAGGTCTCCTCAATCGTATCATCAATAAACTTCCCGTTGAATTGCACTTGCCGGGCTATCAGTATTGCGAACCCGGCACAAATTTAGCTAAACGTCTTGCACGCGACGATCCTGGAATAAATCCGCTGGATGCAGCTTACAAGGAGCACGATATCGCGTATTCGAAAAATCGTGAAAACCTCGAAGCTAGACATTCTGCGGATAAAATATTGGAGGGTACAGCTTGGCAACGAGTTCGCGCCAGCGACACTAGTATGGGGGAAAAACCGAACGCGCCTGCCGTAGTAGGAATCATGAAAACTAAGAGAAAATTCGGCATGGGGATTAAGAGGAAGAACAAAAGGGAGGCAAAAGTCGTCGGCTTAAAGAAAATTATCGATGCAGCGAGAGATGCCATGGTGAAGAGTAAAGACTCAAGTGCTGTCGTGCGTCGGCCTTACAATTAAAGGGTGCCCGAGCAGCTGTCAAAAAAGTCGTAAGTGGCACGCGCAAAGTGCGTACGCCTCGAGTGTTTCATGTACCTCGTAAAATCGGTGGCTTCCTACCGTTTCTCGTGCCCATCGTTGCCGGTCTTAGCGCTGCGGGGGCGCTAGCAGGTGGTGCGGCCAACATAGTCAAGGCGGTCAAGACCGCTCAAGCAGCGAAACTTGAGCTCGGAGAAAGCAAGCGTCACAATCGAACGATTGAAGCAATAGCATTGGGCAAAGGCTTACATTTCAAGCCGTACAAGGAGAGAATGGGTCCTTTTATCGCGCCAAAAAACGTAAAGTAGGCTACCTCACCGACCCCTCACCGATGCGGATTTATCGAAATACGCCAAAATAATGAAAAGCCCCTCGTTTCGCATTTACATGCGAAATCAATTGCCCAAAGGTGGTCCATGGCGACAAGAATGTGCCATTGTAAATCTCGATGAGGATATGGGCAGTGCAGCCAGATCGCGCGCGAAAGTTACCCTCTCTCTAGTCCCTCGCGCGCCCATCACACAATCATAGTAGCGCGTGTCCGTGAGCGAGCGACGCTCGGACATCTTCGGAAAGAGCCGAGTGCCGTCGAACTGTCCCGATCGCGCCTTCGGCAGCTACACCAACACATAGACACGCTGGGCACGTTCATGTGCGGCCAAGCCGAACAAAGGCTTCGAGGGAAAAAGCAATGTGAGCACGGCCCGCGCGTGACGTCACGCGACGGCACGCGCGAGGCTTTTAGATGATTTCAATGCTCAATTAGCTCTTGATTCTCTGCGTTATTAATGTATACAAAAAAATGTATCGCGCACTCTGAACGCTTATTTTTTTAGTTTATACGTTAATTTAAATATAATAATAAATCTAAATTACAACCTATTTATCTTCTAAAAAATTGTTTACGCTTTACTCACACCCGTCCTTATGCCAAATAAATTATAATTCAGAAAAGTAAGTGAAAATATATTTATATTCGTATAATTATATTAATTCTCATACTTTCATCAAGCGATAAAGTATTATCTCCAAAAACAAGTCAATCATCAATCCGGCCGCCAATCGCCCATGTAGGGTGATCAGAACTGGCCAATGATTGGCCGAAGCTCGACGCCGAGTTTGCCAACATTGGCACCCGAGCTTGGCCCGATCATCGACCGAGCCTTGGATGATAACCCCGGCCCAACGTCGGCTATCAATGTTGGCCTTAGAATGACTTACGAGATTCGGCCGAGCCTCGCGCTTGAGTTCGTTCGAGAATCGGCCAACATTGGCACCTGAACTTGGCCCGACCATCGACCGAGCCTTGGATAATAAGTGCGGCCCAACGTCGGCAATCAATATTGGCTTTTGATGGATCGCATTTTTCTTCTATTTGTATTCGAGAGCATATGCAAGACAGAGAAAGAAACAGCGTTGAGGGGAGGCTCAACTCGTACGATGAACGCGCTCGAGTGCGAAAGAGACGGCGATATAGAGAAAGAGCAGCGGAGGTGGACGCTTCAAATACAAAAAAAGCAAGCAACGAAGATAGCACAATAACAAGGTCGCAGCACTTTCATGCGGCTGTTTGTGTTCGGGTCAAAACTAAAAACTGACGGATTTAAAGGACAAAGACAAAGTATGGATTTCACATACTACGTAGGCCAGTGTCGGTTTTTTTTTATAACTCTTACAAGAGTGTCCTGTATATACTCTGCGTAAGAATTATTGCTATATCTAAATCTATATATATATATATATATATATATATATATATATATATACACATAAGGAGACCAAATACACGTGCTGCGTAGACATTTCGTTGTTTACGCAAATGCTCATCTGCATAAGAAGTCAGCGTGCAAGAATATTTCCGATAAATATTCTATTGGCTTACGAAATATCTATGCCCTATGAATTTTAGACCTCAATAAATCGCAAACATAATTTAAAAAATCTGTGAGACAAATTGAAGCAAAAATTAATAAACGATCTACAGACGATCGGCGGGTCAATACTCGGCTGAACATTGGCTTTGTATCGGCAAACCAATGATTGGCGAGTCTATACTTGGCCAAATATTGGCCTTGTAGTTGCAGGCCAATGCTCGGCCAGTGTACACTCGGCCGAGCATTGGCCTTGTATCGGCAAGCGAACAATTGGCGAGCCATGTTTGGCCGAGCGTTGGCCTTGTATCGACAAGCCAATAATTGGCGAGCCTATGCTCGGCCAAGCATTGGCCTACAATTGGGCAACCGATTATCGTCGCGCCAACATTGAGCCAAGCATTGGCCGTTTTTGCTTGATCGGCGAAACCTACATGGGCGTAACTGCCAAAAAGTGCATCTTTAACACAAGTCATAAGATGGTCCCGTTGGTAGCGTTCCTGGCTTCGGTCCGTAGGGGCGCAGGATCGTTCCTCACGCTCAGCCCTTTTTTTTTTTTAATCATGGTTACTATTAATTTTTATTTGATTAGTTATTTTTATTAGTTATCATATTTATTTTAATTAGTTATCTTTTAGTACCGAAAAATTTATCGCGCACTCTGACCGCTTATTTTATTAGTTTTTACGTTAATTTAACTATAATAAATCTAAAATACAACTTATTTATCTTTTAGCAAAATGTTTGCGCTTTACTCACACCCGACCCTATGCCAAATAAATTGTAATTCATAAAAGTAAGCGGAAATATATTTTTCTTCGTATTATTATATTCATTCTCATATACTTTCATCAAGCAAAAAAGTATTATCCCCAAAAACAACCATCCATCCGACCGCGAATCGTAAGTACCAGAAAGTGAACATACATTGACACAAAAAATTAAACGAGCAAGAAAAGTTGAACTTCGTCAAAAGTGGTCGTACAAAAAAAAAGGATGTTAAAGCTTCAAGTTTCTAGTTTCAGTTCCGACAATGATTTTTTTTTGAGAATCACTCATTGCGCGGTAGGAAGAAATATCACGGCAAAAAAAATTTTGCAAATTTTTACGTTTTTCAAAGTTCTGCACGTGTTTTGGAGATTTTTTTCGGACTTGACCAATATCAAGGTCATTGAGCCCATTCAATTCAGTTCAATTTGCTTCTTTTTTTATCTCCTTACGACCATTTTTCGCTGAGATATCGGCATCCTCGTCGGCCTCTGAATGAAAAAACGTCCTTTTGTCTTCAGTCATCGATATCTCGGGAACTAATGGTCGTACGGGAATTCGACCGGCAATTTTGGAAACATGAATACATACTCTACAAGCTCTGATTATTATTGTAGGTTAAAAAAAAATTATTTTTGCCATCAGTTTTAAAAAAGTACAAAAAATCGATGTTTTCTTGTTTTTTATAAAATCCACCGCTACTTTGCGAATATTGCGATAAACACTATTGTTTATGGACGGTCATTCGGCTCAATATGTCCCCAAGAGATATGCAAAATTCCAAATTGATCCGTTCATCGGTCTTTCTTGCCCGATTGACCAAAATATGAAAAAAAATTAAAGGAACAAGTTTCCTCCGTCTCAGACATCATTTCATGATTATTAAGAGGAAAAACAACTTTTCACTACTTTTCGTACAATTGGGTATTGAGTACGCATTAAATGTTGGAAAAGAACCCTGAAAATCATATTGACTAAAAATTTTCGATTTTTTTTTTTTTTAATAACAAAAATATTGAAATTTTTTGGTTATAAAAAAATCTATTTCGATTTTTTTTATTTTTTTAATGTTGACATTTTTTTCGATTCAACATTGTACCGCCAGCATTAGAATTACCCAAAGTGTACGTAGAATTACCCAAAGCGTACCTCCCCGTGGTATGCTTTGGGTAATTCTAATGCTGGCGGTACAATGTTGATTTGAAAAAAATTTCAACATTAAAAAAAAATTCGAAACTGATTTTTTTATAAAAAAAAAAAAATTTTCAATATTTTTTTTATGAAAAAATTTTTTTTTCGAAAATTTTTAGTCAATATGATTTTCACGGTTTTTTTCCAACATTCAATGCGTACACAATACCCAATTGTACGAAAAGTAATGAAAAGTTTTTTTTCCTCTTAATAATCATGAAATGATGTCTGAAAAGGAGGAAACTTGTTCCTTTAATTTTTTTTCAAATTTTGGTTAATCGGGCAAGAAAGACCGATAATCGGATCAACTTGGAATTTTGCATGGCTCTTGGGGACATATTGAGCTGAATGACCGTCCATAAACATTAGTCTTTATCGCAATATTTGCAAAGTAGCGGTGGATTTCATAAAAACCAAGAAGACATAGTTTTTTTGTACTTTTCTAAAACTAATGGCAAAAATAAAAAATAAAAGTTTCACTACAATAATAATCGGAGCTTGTAGAGTATTCACGTTTCCGAAACTACCGATCGAGTTCCCGTACGACCTGAGATATCTCAGCGAAAAATGGTCGTACGGAGAAAAAAAAGCAAATTGAAGTGAAGTGAATGGGCTCAATGACCTTGATATTGGTCAGGTCAGAAAAAAATCTCCAAAACACGTGCAGAACTTTGAAAAACGTAAAAATTTGCAAATTTTTTTTTGCCGTGATATTTCTTCCGACCGCGCAATCAGTGATTCTCAAAAAAAAAATCATTGTCGGATCTAAAACGAGGAACTTGAAGCTTTAAAATCCTTTTTTTTGTACGACCACTTTTGACAAAGTTCAACTTTTCTTGCTCCTTTAATTTTTTGTGTCAATGTATGTTCACTTTCTGGTATTGACGATTCGCGGTCGGATGGATGATTGTTTTTGGGGATAATACTTTATCGCTTGATGAAAGTATATGAGAATGAATATAATAATACGAAGATAAATATATTTCCGCTTACTTTTATGAATAACAATTTATTTGGCATAGGGTCGGGTGTGAGTAAAGCGCAAAAAATTTGCTAGAAGATAAATAAGTTGTATTTTAGATTAATTATATTTAAATTAACGTAAAAACTAATAAAATAAGCGGTCAGAGTGCACGATACATTTTTCGGTACTAAAAGATAACTAATTAAAATAAATATGATAACTAATAAAAATAACTAATCAAATAAGAATTAAGGATGTTGGGTCCCAAATCGCAAATGATGATAAAATTCTGAAAATTTGGTATGTTTTTGTATGAAGTATTTCAGAGGTCGTGTAAAAATTTCACGACAATTAGGAAGCTCGTTATTGAACAATTAACATTCACAAATTAAATGCTGTCTTATGGAAACTGATGTAACTTTGCAATAAGTTTTTCTTTTGACCTCTCAATTTTGCAATAAGTTTTTCTTTTGACCTCTCAATTTTGTAATATATACAATATACTGAAAGCAACGGAAACAAAACGAAGTTTATTGATAAATTTTTTTTTATTTCTTTTAAAAATTATTCTTAACAAAATGTTAATTTTTTAATAACGAGCTTCCTAATCGTCGTGAAATTTTAACACGACCTCTTAAATACTTCATACAAAAACATACCAAATTTTCAGAATTTTCTCATCATTTTTTATTTCAACCCTTAAGGAGGTTGAAGTAATGATGATAGAATTCTGAAAATTTTGTATGTTTTTACATGAAGTATTCAGGAGGTCGTATGAAAATTTCATGACGATTAAGAAGCAATTTATTGAACAATTAACATTAACATGTTTTATAGGGACTCAACATCCTTAATAGTAACCATGATTAAAAAAAAAAAAGCGCTGAGCGTGAGGAACGATCCTGCGCCCCTACGGACCAAAGCCAGGAACGCTACCAACGGGACCATCCTATCGCTTGTGATAAAGATGCATTTTCTGGCACTTACGATTGGCGGCCGGATTGATGATTGACTTGTTTTTGGAGATAATACTTTATCGGTTGATGAAAGTATGAGAATTAATATAATAATACGAATATAAATATGTTTTCACTTACTTTTCTGAATTATAATTTATTTGGTATAAGGACGGGTGTGAGTAAAGCGTAAACAATTTTTTAGAAGATAAATAAGTTGTAATTTAGATTTATTATTATATTTAAATTAACGTATAAACTAAAAAAATAAGCGTTCAGAGTGCGCGATACATTTTTTTGTATACATTAATAACGCAGAGAATCAAGAGCTAAATAAGCATTGAAATCATCTAAAAGCCTCGCGCGTGCCGTCGCGTGACGTCACGCGCGGGCCGTGCTCAGATTGCTTTTTCCCTCGAAGCCTTCGTTCGGCTTGGTCGCACATGAACGTGCTCAGCGTGCCTATGTGTGGTGTAGCTGCCGAAGGCGCGGTCGGGACAGTTCGACGGCACTCGGCACTTTCCGAAGATGTCCGAGCGTCGCTCGCTCACGGACACGCGCTACTATGATTGTGTGATGGGCGCGCGAGGGACTAGAGAGAGGGTAACTTTCGCGCGCGATCTGGCTGCACTTGATATGGGGTCTGGCACACATTGGGTGGCGTACAAAAAACCAAAAATAGAGTCCAGTATTTCATTAGTTTCGGCTATCTTCAACCACCAGTTGAACTTTTGGATTACTTTGGCGAGTAGCGTGAATTATAATGACAAGGGGTACCAGAAATGCGACACAGTCGAATGTGGTCATTTGTGTCTTAAATTTCTCTGTCGACAACTACCGCGTCGAGAGAGATTTTCTCTATATAAAAGTGAGTGATGATGAAAAATCGAGTCAGTTTATCTAACGATATTATGGATAACATTCTTACGGTGACCTCATCGGGATCATTGTCTGTGCTCAAGGGTCAATACTTTTCCGCCGTTGAACTCGCCCCTCCCCCACAAGAATTATATCCGCAGACTCTTCGAACTTCTAACCTACAATTCGATTCCAAATATAGACATAGGCATAACAAATTTTACGTTGGCAAGCACGTTTTTACCATACCTACGGGAAGTTATGAATTAGTCGACATTGCGACATATTTGGGAACAGAGCTGGCAAACAGAAATATTACTAGGTGCGCAACTAAGTTTTCAGGTTTTTTTGACCGATAAAAAATTGAAAATTTCAAGAAAAATACAAACAATGGTTTATTCAAAGTATCGTCTCTCGCTATTTACACATTTTTGCCATCTCTCTGGCAATACATAAATGCCGCGACGATAAAAAGATGCGTCTTTGGACTGAAACCATGCGTCCAACCAATTTTGTACTGCATCGTAATTGGCCAAGTGTAGCCCACCCAAGCCATGCGCCATCGACCGGAACAAGTGATAGTCTGAAGGGACCAGGTCTGGCAAATACGACAGGTGCCGTAGCAGATCCCATTTTGCTGCTGGAACTGCGATGGCACGGATCGTTGTCATGCTGCAATACCACACCTTCATGTCTCGTGTCCTATTCTGGACGTTTTTCGAGCAATGCGTATTTCAAATTAATTAGTTGTTGTCGGTAGCGATGCCCATTGACAGTTCCGCCCGATTTCAGCAGCTCATACTACACGATTCCTTTCTGGTCCTACCAAACGCAGAGCATTGTCTTTTTTCCGAAGCGATTTGGCCGTGCCGTCGATATTGATGCTTCGCTAAGTGAAGGCCATGATTTTCGGCATTTGGGGTTCTTGAAATATATCAATTTTTTATCGCCAGTAACAATTCGATGCAGGAAACTCTTTCTGTTCTGCCGCAAAAGCAAAATTTCGGATCTGGCTCTTCGATTTTCAATTTGTTTCTCCGTCAACTCATACGGCACTCACTTTCCTTCTTTATGATTTTTTCCCATGGTGTGCAAACGTTTCGAAATACATTGCCGAGTCACATTTAATGCCTCGGAAAATTGATTTTCTGTTTGAGTGTCATCTTCATCTAATAACGCTTGCAATTCGGCGTCCACAAATGTTTACGGTCTTCCCGAGTGCCGCTTGTCCCCAGTCTCAAAATCGCCACTTCTGAACTGCTTGAACGAATCTTTACGCGTTGTTTTTGATGGTATATGTTTGCCGCAGGCCTCCTCAAGTAACCGACGTGCTTCAGCTGCTGTTTTTTTAGGTTAAAGCAAAAAAGCAATGCTTCCCGCAAATGTTGTTTATTTGGCACAAACCTTGACATTTTCGAGGTTAGTAAAAAGGTCATTGTGGTGCGATATTTGTTTATATTATGACTGGGTATTCTTAACAGATGTCCAAGCTATAAAGACACCCAATTTCAGACCTGTATGCCGATTACATGTGTCGCTAGCGCCATCCATGTGTGGAACCCGGGAACTTAGTTGCGCACCTAATAGTATTCGCATTAGGCTCAACCACAATATGATGCGCAGTGAAATCGAAGGCAATTACGATATATGTTTCACGCCCGAAGATTTTATCGGACGCGTGCTAGGATTTGCACCCCGTAAATTGCGAACTGGTGAAAAGCATCAATCGGATAATCTAGTGACCATTCTTAAAGTGAACGCCTTGCGTGTCGAATGTAACCTCATAGCTAGTGCCTATATTATTGAGCGAAGAGTACACACAATCCACGAGTTTTTCCCATCCGTACCACCAGGCTATAAAATCATCGAGATTCCGTCGCACGTCATTTATCTACCAATCGCGAGCAAGACAATAGATAATATTCAACTCCGAATAGTGGATCAGGACGGTGATTTGGTGAACTTTCGTAGTAAGACAATTATCATACGATTACACATCAAATCGCAATGGCGATATAGTCTTTCATGGTCTCAAGTACTTATAAAAACAATACTCCGTCGGTGAGAGAGACCAGTAGTCAATGGACACGCACACCGCTAACAACGCAGAACTGTTATGCAGAACGCAGAACAATATGCTGTTTGAGATGGAGGCGGAAACAACTGATATCAAAACACGCGTCATTTTCGATGATTCGATCGCGCATTATGAGATTCATACTCATTAGCCGTATGCATCCACGACCTTCAATAATAGTGATGAAATACGTATTTCCATGCAGCATCAAGAGATATGCATACTTCCCAGTCAAATTTCGCTACGCGTATGCGAGCGAGTCACCAAAGCCGATGGTACACTCGCTGCCAACACGCATGTCGCAAACAATGGCTTTTGCTATTTGTTCGATGAGGTGAGATACGAGCTAAATGCCATGGAAATAGATCAATGTAAAAATGTGGGCATAACGAGTTCAATGAAAGGATATACGCATCCGTGAGTGAATCGAAGAACTATAAATTTGAGAATGCTGGCTGGTATGATGTGCACAGCGGGCATGCTGTCGCAGATTCTGATGGGAATTTTGACGTATGCATACCGCTGAGTATGGTCCTCGGTTTCGCCGAACATTATCAAAAAATCGATGTGAATGCAAAGCATGAATTGATTCCATTTAGATCGAAGACTAATGATAATGCGATATGACAAACCGCGGGTGATGTTGACATTAAATTCACATTGTGAAAAGTAGAATGGCTCATACCGTACGTAACACTTTGCGATAAGCGTAAAATTCAGCTTCTCAAGTTTATCGGTAAAGGCACACCGATACCCATGTCTTTCCGCTCATGGGAAATGTACGAATACCCAATGCTCCCCGTGACCTGAAAACACATGTGGGCCATGAAAACCTCTACGCATCTCGAGAAGCCGCGGTATGTCATTCTAGCCTTCCAGACTGATCGTAAAAACAAGAAAAGCGCAAATGCGAGTAATTTTGATCATTGCGACATCACCGATGTCAAACGCTACCTCAATTCGCAAAGTTATCCCTATGGGAATTTGAATCTGGACATTGCTAACAATAAGAACCAATATGCACTTCTCTATTAAATGTATGCAAACTTTCAATACTCGTAATACAATAGAGAGCTCGAACCATGCTTGAAAAAATTGGATTTCGTCAAGTATGCTCCGCTCATCGTTATTGGTTGCTCGAAGCAGAACGATTCCCTGAAGTTCGGCCCCGGTGACGTACGTATTGAATTCGAATCAAACATTCCCGCCAATACTTCCGCATACTGTCTTATTCTCCATTACCATATTGTCGAGTACAATCCGATAGGCGGCGGGGTTAAAAAGTTGAAATAAAAAAATTGAGATCATGTGACCCCCCCTCCCTCAGTCATCACGGAGCTCATCGTTGATGTGCAAGGTTTCAAACGGCCGAACAACAAATTCGTCCCGAAAGAAATATCAATTGTCGAGGTGGGGAGCGTTGACAGCAAGCTCTTGACGTTTCTCTTGGAACTACCGTACGCCTGGAATTCTCTACCGAGAAACTACAAGAGTATGTGGTTGGAACGCAATCACCATGGTTTGCGATGGGACGATCGCGACTTTCCACACGAGATGATCCCCATGTTCATTCGATCAATCTTACAACACGCTCGAATCGTTTACATCAAGGGATTGGAGAAATAGCTGTGGTTGAAGAAATTCACCGACCTAGCAACGGAGATCATCGAACTGGAGACTCTGGATTGCCCTTCGTTGGGGAAGCTTGCGCCAAAAGTGCCACGAAACATCGGATGTCCCTGCCATGCGATTCTCGACCCAAAATTCAAATGTGCCTATGAAAATGTGAAATGTCTGGAAAAATGGTTCAATTTTTTAAACAAAATTTGCCCCCATTCACACACACACACACACACACACGCACGCTCGCACGCACGCACGCACGCACGCACGCGCACACCCACCCACACACACACACACACACGCGCGCGCGCGCACACACACACATGCACAAAATGTCTCCAAATCGCGAAACTGTCATGGCGAGGTTCGGGGATTTCTTCTCACCAGATCTCTGCTGAGCGCTGATGTCAACCTGGAGCACCTTGGTGATCGGAAACACGATATTTTGCCATCGATTCGCTGCCGCCTCGTGAGGTTCGTAGAATTGCCGGCCGGAGCAGATCTCCTCTGCTCACATGTCAACCGAGCCTCGGTGATGATTTCGAGGTCTTTGCCAAGACCTCCCCATAGCGACTCGGGGTTTCTTCAACTGGCGAAAAAACAGCATTTTTTTCACTCGCAATTCGCTTGATGAAACAGTCAATCGACACTAGCCGTCTTCCTCCTCCTCCTCCTCCTCGCCGATCACTGCAATTCCATGCTGTAGAATTTTCCGCCGATGTAAACCATGCAAATATCTCCGTTACGCTGATGCCAACATCGCCGGATTCGTTTCAAGCACCTTACTGATCCTGCCCGGTAGAAACACGGTGAACTCGTTGCGAATGTCGATCACGAATTTTTTGCCATATCCCGTAATCATTTCCCGTATATTGGTGATGGGATACTCCGACTCGGTGGTCAACTCGTTCAGTTTTTTTTGCCGGGAGAAAATTGGCGTATTTGCTAATCTTATTGATCGCGGCCATTTGTCACTTGCTATTCGTCTGATCGTGCGAAGCCGTCTTCACAAGATTATATACTTGCCGCCTCCATCATAATCCCTCCCCCAATTTGAATCTTCGACCAATGACGTTTGTCGGTGACGAGATTTTTAGCGGGCCGTGGCTCCCAATTATTTTTTTCAAATATCATCCTCAGCGAATGAATCTGCACCCACGAGTCTATTTCACTCTTCAATTGTTGAATGTCTCTCAACAATCGTTCGATGCGCACTTTTAATTTCCGTCTCTTGCACGATTTTTTTTCGTTGCGCCGCATGGTCGTTTATTTCGTTTCGCAGCCTTCCGTGGCAACTTCTCAACAAGAGCTTATTTTTTCCGTGAATCGCCTACAGCTTCGTATCGCCCGGGATAAACATTATAATTAAATGCTTCACTCCATTTGTTCTTTGGAACTTTTGAATGGGAGGGAGGAGGAGCATTTCGAAATTGATCGGTGGCACACTTTTTCAAATTTTGAGACAGTTTTTTTTTTGAATCTCTGAAATGAGGCTATACTAACAAATATTTTTCTAGACACCCCATGTTTTGCGTTATAAAATGGTCGCTGGTTCTTTATTGTTTATTTTTTAAATTACAAGTTTCGAAAGAGAGTACAAAAGAAAAAAAAGACGGGAATAAAAATATCATGAAATGGTGTGAGCCCTCTGGCGGCTGGTAGTCGACTGACTCGCTCGAGCTAGGAGAGCTATGGAAGCGTACGAAAAGGACGGAGACGCCCGAGAGCGCACGAGCTCGCTCGGACCAGCGAATCGTAGTTGTTGCCAAGCGCGCTGACGCGGTCGCAGGACGATTCTCATATATTGCTCAACATTCCGCCCATCAAATTAGTGCAACTAATTTTCTGGAGTTATTGGCAGTTTGCAAAGCTTGACAATGGCTCGTTTGACATTTCCGGATGCGGTGCGGAGAGTAGCGACTCGAACCATGTTATCTTGGCCGGGGTGTAGCTGCACGACTCGACCGAGCTTCCATTTGAGGGGAGGAAGATTCTCATCTTTTAAAATCACCAAGTCGTTGACCTTTAAGCTTTCTTGCTCGGTTACCCATTTCGATCGGCTTTGAAGCGTATGGAGATATTCTGACGTCCATCTCTTCCAAAAATCTTGTTGCGTACGTTGAATAAGTTGCCAACGGTCCAGTCGGTTTGTCGGGATCTCGGAAACGTCGGCGTCCGGGATGCTCGTCAAAGCTTCGCCGACCAAAAAATGTGCTGGCGTTAACGGCTGTAGGTCATGGGGATCTGACGACATCGCTGAAAGCGGCCTCGAATTCAGACACGCTTCTATTTGGCATAGAGCAGTCGAGAGCTCCTCGAATGTAAACAGCGTGTTTCCCATGATGCGTTTAAGGTGAAATTTGCACGATTTCACGCCGGCCTCCCATAATCCGCCCATGTGAGGAGAGCCGGGAGGGATGAATCTCCATTCGATGTTTTCATTCGCGAGTAAATCTCCGATTGTGTCTCGAACCTGTGCTCGGACGAACTCGTAGATTTCCTTTAATTCTCGATTCGCACCAACAAAGTTTGTGCCGTTGTCGCTGCATATCGCCCGTGGCCTCCCTCGCCGACCGATGAATCGGCGCAGAGACGCGAGGAAAGCAGCCGTCGTCAGTTCGGTCGTCGCCTCCAAATGAATCGCCTTCGTTGCATAGCAAACGAAAAGCGCGATGTATGACTTGCAGGTTTTCCGTCCGCGGCCCTTGTTTACTAGCGTAGTGAGTGGACCCGCGAAGTCGACGCCGGTGACGGTGAAAGCTCGGCTCGGTTGGACTCGGTCGCTCGGTAACGAACCCATGATTTGCGACGAAGCTTGCGGTTTGTTTCTTGCGCACCACACTCAGGCATGACAAACTTGTCGTGCGAGATCTCTGCCCTTGAGCGGCCAGTATTTTTCTCTGATTGATGATAAAAGTAACAGCTGACTCGCGTGTAATAGACGTCGATGCTCGCGTTCGAATAACAGTCTCGTGAGTCGATTTCCGGCTGACAATATGACGGGATGTCTCTGCTCGAACGGAAGCGACGCGTTTTGTAAGCGTCCGCCCACCCTGAGCACTCCGGTATCGTCTAGAAACGGATGAAGTCGAATCAATTTGCTAGATGCCCTCAAATCGCGATGATGTTTCAAGGCCGAAATTTCTTCGGCGAACTGCGTGTTCTGAGCGTGCCTGACAATCGCTCGATGAGAATCTCTCAGTTCTGTCACCGACAAACGACCAAACGCTCGTTCTTGAGGCTTTCTCTTCAGGTTTGCGATATATCTCAAACAAATGGCCAATACACGCTCGATTTTTGTGAGCGAGGAAAACTTGTCGATGATTCCCGAAAGCGTTGAAGTTTCTTCTCTGACGACGTTGCATTTTGAAGTAATTTTTTGCTCCTCAGACGCGATTATTTCGATGTCCTCGCTTGTCGGCTCGTACCTTGCGTCCTCGTGTTGTGTCGGACATTTTTCCTTGAGCCAAACGGGCCCGAACCACCATAGATCGGAGTCCTGAAGACGGCGAGGATTTGTCCCGCGCGAAATTAAATCCGCCGGGTTTTCTTCGCCTTTGACATGGCCCCAATGGTCCGCTGATATAACTTGAACAATTTCCGACACTCGATTGGCGACGAACGTCTTCCAACGAGCGATATCTCCGCGGATCCAACAGAGCGCGACTGTTGAGTCGGTCCATGCTTGCAGTCCGTCGACGTGGACTCGCAGGCTTCTACGAACGTTTGCGATCAGTCGCGAGAGCAAAACGGCACTGCACAGCTCCAACCTTGGTATTGAAGTCGATTTAATCGGTGCCACGCGTGCCTTGGAACACAGAAGCCTTGACGTAAAAATTCCGTTGTTGGCTTTTGCTTGGATGTAGACGCAGGCGCCGTACGCCTTTTCTGAAGCGTCGCGAAATCCTTGCAGAAATAAGCTGGTTGGTTGGTCGCATGAAACGACTCGTCGTGGTATGAGCAATGTTTGCACGGCTTTCAACTGGTCTCGAAATGTTTCCCACTTCTCGACCAATGTAGCCGGAAGCGGATCGTCCCAGTTGCAATTGCTTCTCCAGGTTTCTTGCTTCAACAACTTGGCTGACGTCAAGATCGGCCCGACCAGACCGAGGGGATCGAAGAATTTGCTTATCGCTGACAATACTTGACGCTTTGTCGTTGCTGCCACGACTTGCTCGACCGCGAAACGAAAATTATCGTCGCGTGGGCACCATTCGAGTCCGAGAGTCTTGATGGTCTCCGTTGAATTGATGATGCGTGAGAAAACGTCTTCTCTCAGCTCCTCCGGTACGTGCGAAAGACCTTCAGAGCGATTTGAGCACCACTTGTGAATCTCAAATCCGCCGGTTTGTAGTAACGCCGTCAATTGCTGCTGCACCTCGATGATTCCCTGGACGTCGTCGGCTCCAGTCATAATATCGTCTACGTACATTGCATCGAGAATTACTCGTGCGGCAATCGGATAGTCATTTTGTGTCAATTCCGCGAGGCGGCGCACGCATCTTATCGCTAAATACGCTGAGCTTGTTTCCCCGTAGGTAACCGTGTTTAGTTGAAACTCTTTTACGTGCTCGTACGGAGTTTCTCGCCACAAAATACGTTGGTAATCGCGATCGTCGTTGTGAACGATTATTTGATGGTACATTTTGCGCAAATCTCCCGTCAACGCGATGTTGTGGAATCGAAAACGAATAACGATATCGATCAAGTTGCTTTGCAAAGTCGGTCCTACGTGAAGGATGTCGTTCAAAGCTACCCCGGAATCGGTCTTGCTAGACGCGTCAAAAACTGTTCGCAATTTCGTGCTCGAACTCGCCTCTTTGATAACGCCGTGATGTGGCAGGTAAACGATAGTTTTTTCGTTCTCCCGATCGACTGAATTTACTGGCGACATATGACCGAGCTCTTGATACTCGCGCATGAAATTCGTGTACCGTTCTTTTAGAGTCGCGTTTCTCTCGAAGCGGCGCTCAAGCTGAGCCAACCGTCGCATCGGGATTTCTCTCGATTTGCCTAGGAGACTCGAATTCTTGCGAAACGGTAGTCGCACGACAAAACGACCGCTGCTGTCTTGTTGCGTGGTTCGATCAAAAAACTCTTCGCATTGTTTCTCTTCCGCTGATAACTCGCGCTCTGTCTCGGAGTGCACGGTTTCGATATCCCAAAATCTTTCGAGATTTTTGTTCAATGTTTCGTTGGCTTCTGCCGAACAGTGAAGTGTAGCGAGAGTGCTTCGTACGCATGACAGACTCGTCGTGTGATTCACCGCTATAGATCCCGCGATAATCCATCCCAATTTTGTGTTTTTCAAGACCGGAAGATTTTCCCCGAGCTCTATTTTTTCTGACTCTAATAAATCGAAGAAAAACTCCGCGCCTACAAGCATATCGATCGCGTCTGGCTTGTGAAAATCGATATCTGCGAGCTTGACATTTGACGGAACGTGAATCGCGTTTTTCTCGATCTGTACCGATGGCAATTTTTTCGTTATTGTCGGAACGACGAAACAATGTATGTTTACTTTGTAATTCGAGTATCTCGACTGAATAACGACCTCGCAACTCTGAGAGATTTGACTCTCCATCTCGTTTAAACCTGTGACGGTTTCTGAAGCCCTATTCCTTTTAACGCCCAACTTGTTACACGCCGCTTGCGTGATAAAGTTGGCTTCGCTTGCGCTGTCTAAAAGGATACGGAGTGCGACGTTCGCTCCGTTGGCTCGCGCTGCGTTGACCACCGCCGTCGCCATGATAACGTGCTGCTTCTTGGCGCAGCTCGCCGCATGATGAACGGAGACGTTGGTACTCGTCTTGCTACTCGAACTCGTGTCCGGTGCCTTGCTGGTGATTGTCTCTGCCCGGTTGCCATGAAGCAGTGTGTTGTGCCGCTCCGAGCATGTTTTGCACGATTCCATTTTGCATGCCTTGACAGAATGATCGTTCCGTAAACAGTTGTGGCAAAGTTTCAATCGTTGAACTTCTTTAACTCTCGCGTCGATGGGCATCGCGAGAAATTTCTCGCATCGATACATCAGATGCTCTCCATCGCATAAATAGCATTTGACGCGGCTTGTTGTGGTTGCGAGACTCGTCGATTTCTGGCCTTGTCCTGTTTTCGCCTTACTGCGAACCTTGGCTTGTTGTTTTTCCGTCTCGCTCTTGCTCGAGACGTCCCTTTGTTTGGCTCGTGCCTCGATACGCTCGAGCGTTCGGCAGCGCTTCGCCAGAAATGTGGTTAGAGTGTCGAGATTTCCATCGGTTGACTCCCCACTCTGCTCCCACGCGCGAAGCGTTTTTTCGTCGAGCTTTGCCTCGATCAAGTGGATAATTAGCTCGTCCCAGGAATCCGTCGGCAATTCCATGGATTTGAGAATTCTTAGATGTTTGGCCGTGCTGTCGACCAATTCTCGGATGGCGCTCGAAGACTCTATCCCCACTCTCGACATGTCAAATAAACACTGGATGTGTTTCTTTTTTATCGCTCGTGGATCGTCGTAACGCTTTTTTAACAGATTCCAAGCGACTTCGTAGTTTTCTCCGGTCAACTCGATAGATTCGATGATTTTTGCAGCGGAATCAGAGAGAGATGTGGCCAGGTACTGGAACTTTTGTATCGCAGGGATGTCGTTGTTGCTGTGGATGAGCGATTGAAACGTTTCCGCGAATCGCTTCCACTCTTCGATGCGGCCGTCGAAGGTCGGAAGTACCACGTCCGGCAACTTTACGTTCGACTCTCTTCTTACGATACCGCCGTTTTCCGTGATGCGTCGTAGCAGCTCGGTTTGTTGCACGACGAGCTCCGTTATCGCCTCGTTGCTTGACGTAGAGGCTTGCGAAGCGTTGCTGTTACTTACGCCTTTGAGACTCGAAAATTGTTGCATGATTTCCGATTGTTGCTGTAATATTCGTGTGAGTGCTGTGCCTTTGAGCTCTTGATGCTCGTCCTGCTCATGCGCAGCCACGCTCGCCAACATTTCGTTCAACAAAACCTTCAATCCGATGTATTTTTCCTCGAAATCCTCTTCGTCGGTAGCTTCGGCGACTGTTGGCTCACCACTCTGTGACGTAGTGATATTCCGCTGCACGTCGACGAACTCCGCGTGAATCTCGTCCAATCTCGCGATATACACTTCGATTCGTTGTTTCGAAATCGATTGTTCCGCGTTCCTTTCGTTGTCGATCTTCTTGATGAACTTTGTTAATTTTGCTTTTGTAATACCGCGTAACTTTCGAAGAACCTCGATCTCCATCTTGCTGAAATGTCTCGTTGAACACTGTTTCGTGGACTGTATTTGTACGAATAGATTTTCAATCCGGCTTGAAGGACCAATGTTTTGCGTTATAAAATGGTCGCTGGTTCTTTATTGTTTATTTTTTAAATTACAAGTTTTGAAAGAGAGTACAAAAGAAATAAAAGACGGGAATAAAAATATCATGAAATGGTGTGAGCCCTCTGGCGGCTGGTAGTCGACTGACTCGCTCGAGCTAGGAGAGTTATGGAAGCGTACGAAAAGGACGGAGACGCCCGAGAGCGCACGAGCTCGCTCGGACCAGCGAATCGTAGTTGTTGCCAAGCGCGCTGACGCGGTCGCAGGACGATTCTCATATATTGCTCAACACCCCACTTATTCTCATGGCAGCCGAGACACATTTACCGATATTGCGTTTGATTCGGGGGGGGGGGGGGTCTTTGTCAAGTGCAGCATCTGCAAGATGTGTGTGTGTGTGTGTGTGTGTGTTTGCATGCGCGTGAAACGTCGCATGGCTCAAATATAAACATCGGTCTTTTAATCGGTTTATTTCCTTCTATCATCACACATTATTTTGGGCGGGAGGGAGGGGGTCCGCGCGCTGAAAAATGTCACACGCCAGACACCCACAAACGTCAATCTCCACATAATTCTTAGAAAAAACTGACAAAATCCTGCCGCCATTTTGACCCCGTTTCAAAACTCGTCAATGCTTAAACACTCCTCCGTCGATATGTTTCAAATTTTCAGAAAATAATCATTCACCACCTCAATTAATTATCCGCTGAAAGGTTTCAACACATCAATGTATAAACACAAAACTATCGCATGTCGAGGGGGGGTCTTTATCAAGCCACGGAAAGCGCCTAATGGCTCACCGCGCACAAATGTTTAAAACAATTTCTGAGAAATCAGCCCCCCCACTCCGCGCTTCCTACCACCACCTCGTCTTTCTTGTACGGTCGCGCTAGAATTCGGTCGTAGGTCACCGTGTTTACCCCCCCCCCCCCCCCCCCCCCACGGTTCCGCCAATTTGCGTGGGCGGAGGTCGGCACCATCGGTCGGTAAGCAGGAGAGCCCCACTATCGCTCGGTAAACAGGGAAGCCCTACCATCGGTCGGTATGTAGATAGACAGCGACGATCGATCATGGAGGTCGATTCTACTGCAAAAACCCCACCTGACCACCCGCTGACTTAGCTTGTGAAATGAATATTATTTGGTTCGATTCACGGCTAAATGTCAGTAAATGCTGATAAGGTAAACGGTCCAGTTTCAGACCCTGTCCCAGATTGTGACCCCGACGGCAAAGTTTTGACTGCCATAAATATAGTTTTTGTCGAATAATAATGAAATTATCGGCTAATTAAAGAGCGTTTTTCACTTTTAATTATTGGACAAACACACTTTATTTAATGAAATATTTTATAATAGAAATTGACCAGTGAACAGTGTAACACGCGTCTCAGTGGCTTCGCAGCGGCCGTGCTAGACGCTGATAGCAAGTGCGACGATATACGTAAATCGGAAATTTGTTCGTTCTGTAAGTACAAAGCGACATAAAAATGGTATCGACATATTCAACAGGAACCAGACTGTCGATGAGATAAAAAATAATTTAAATTTTGGTTAAATATTTGGTTAAATCCGTGGTGTCAATAACTACGTCACATAATTGAGGTTAGGTTGCAGTTGTTGACCCTCGACTTTTCACCTGCTGCGACGAAGCATTTTTTGTTTATTCATTCTAGTTTGCCGTGACATAACAAATTGATTAAATTATTAATAATGATTTAATGTTGATAGGGAGAAAAAGACGTTTACCCCTCAAGACTGCGTCGAAGAGAGAATGGAGACTGCGGAGGCAGTTGAAAAAATCTGAGAAACCACTGAACTGATCCTTTTAAAATTTTAACCACATATTCTGTACACTTATTGCTATATCCCGTACCAGAATTATTGCAAAATTTTCATTTTTACTATTTTTTTCGGCAAAAAACATGCAAAATAAAACACGTTTTTTAATTTTTCTTTTTTTTGTCCGCCATTTTGTTATTTTTGCATATAAATTAATATTAGAAGTAGGAGATATAGCCACTGTCACACTAAACCTAAAACCATTCAAGTTTTTTGTTTTAGATGGGCCGTTGTTCAGATTTTTGCAACAGCGCACACCTACCTACTTTTTGAGGACTCCTGTTTACCTGGCATTTTCACACTAAAAAAGTGGTTGAAATCAATAACATTTTTTATTTTTTTGTAATTTACGAATGTTTTTGTTAAGCCTAACAAGTTTCATATCAATAAACATAACAGTATTCTTAAAAGAAAATTAATAAAAATAACGTTTTTCTCATGCATCCAAAGTAGACGGAGCCCTTGACCCGTTCTCATGGGGATATTCAGAAGGGTCAGGAAGTGGGTGCGCATAGGTGTCATGAATTGCGCCAAAGGGGTCATAAACCGGGTACACGTAGAGGTCACAAACTGCGCCAAGGGGGTCATGAATCGCGTATACGTAGGGGTCACAAACTACGACATGGATGTTTCTCTAGTGTCAGGAACCCCGGCAGCAGAGAAGCGATATTAAAACAATTATAATCTTAATAAATATTAATTATTGCACTCGTTTAATAGGTGAATCTCATTCAGGGGGCCTTAACGCACGTGTTAAAACCTTTATTTTTCATTTTAGCTATATCAGACGTCAATGAATAGTAAAAATCGAGATGAAAAAAAAGTTTCCGAGTCATACGAATTTTGCGACTTTCAATCCCTATACATTTACCCCTATTCACCTCTTCGGACTCGAAAAGGCACATTTTTCATTATTCACCATAAGCATTGTTCTCCCATTCGTTTCATTCGAATATCTTAATTAGAACTATGCAAAACTGCAAATGTCACTCGGAGGGTGCCGAACTTTGAGGGTGAGTTTCACTCCCTAGAACTGTTTTCCGCCGATAAAAAAATACATGTCCCTTAGATTTCGATTAAGAATAACTTATTAAAAAATAAACGAAATCGGAGGGGGACACCAGAAACAGTTTCCTTGTCAGTTCTGTAGTATTTAGTTAGAATGATCTTGCTTTCATATCTTTTTAATTATTTTGTTAGTTTTTCTTCTTCCTCTGAAAAAAACAACGATTAAATAGGAACTAAAGGCCCTATACAAGTTTCATTTCACCCTTTAACATAGATAGCGATATGTTGTAAAATATTGCGGCTTCGCGATATCTTGTACTTATCTTGCTCCATTAGACGTTCTTATTATACCAATAACAATTAGTACTTTCATTGTGTTTATTTACCTGTCTCTCATCAATATAAGCAACTTAAATCAACTAAAACGATGATAAACTTTATACAACATTAGATCGTTTTGTCAAAAAATGGATATTGTTTTCTCTCTCGAGGCGCGTGATTCCGCCATAGTTGATACTTTCACCTTGAGTCACCGCGCCGCCAGCCCTTCAAACTCTAACGGCAGCGGTGTGCTCGCACGCACTGTTTATTAGCTAGGCTTATGAATCATCATACGCCGCTCCTGCGTCTTATTTCTCTTTAACATGACAATCGCATGGATGCCTTAAGTGATCATCATTCATTTCCATCATCACGATTCCTGGTTACAAATTTTCAGTCATTTTTTGGAGATGAAATAAGCATTCCCGATTTCAATAAACTAAGTACCTTAGCTTGCTTATTTTTCGATTTTATGAAGATGTTTTGAAGTACGTGGTTTCTTTTTCTATATCGTTACATTCAGGAATTACGGGATCTTGATCGTGCAGAGTTAATCGATGATGCTTTGTTGAATGTGGAAGTTGGTAGAATATCCGATACCATTCCAATGACGATGATCGAATACACGAAATTCTGGCCAAGCTACATGTTATGGCAGCTTTTATTCGACAAACTTATGAATATTCACATAAAGCTCAGGAACACAGAGATCTCAACAGCTTACGAGGTTTGCGATTAGCCAATCGATTTGACTTCTTCGATCAATTTTTTAAATGCTACTGTATTTAGTGTGCTAAAAGATTGAATTTTTATTTTTTGATCATATCATTTTTGTGATAATTAAAAGTGTGCACGAATTTTTTTTAAAGATTTTCATCAGGGATTTGACCGATCCCACTTACTCATCGGCAGGCTGGGTAAATCCATCATTTGAACCTTTATGAATGCAGGTAAAACATGTTCTTCGACTAATCTATACAATTACTTAATCAATAGATTGACTTTTCGCCGTCTAAATACAATCATAAAGATTGAACGACCGTAATGCTATCGACCATTCTTTTTAAATTAAAATAGTTCCATTATATTCCGTTGTAACGTTGATTTTTACAACAGGCGTTTACGAACCGTTGTTCTGAAAATGGCGTGCCGTTCGTTTGGGATATTGTATCAACGAAGTGGCGCAAAAGTTTCGCTATCGTATTTCGAATCCGGATATCAGACCTCATCCAGACATTAGAGAAATAGCTTACTATTGCGGTGAGGACGGTGTAACAGTTGCTCTTCACTGTGTAAATGGATGAATTAAACGCTACCCAGTTTGAGGTGAACGGTAAATTGATAATTTGGTTGTCATGAGTGTTATACTCACTTTTTATAATGACCCTAGGGAAGTTAAATGCTGGTGAAAAAAAAGGATTCGGATATCGTTAACGATCTTTTTGTCAATGAACCAGACTTTGAAGAACGTCGCAGGCTCATGCTCAATATATTGATTAAGTATGCATTAATAAAAGTGAATTGATACTCATCTAAGGCATTGACTGCGTATAGGAAACAATATCGATTTATATTGAATTTTCCCGATCGTGAAGTGAAGTTTTTGCGCCCTTATAGGGGAAGCCCTCAAAAATTAAAATATGTTGAGAATATTTCACTACACAGAAAAATCACAATTGTAACATTATTTGATGGCGGGCCCATTAAAAAAAAATGATTTTTCCGAATTCTGTTTGTTACCCATAAACAGTACTACTCGAAGACAATACATTTGGAATAAATTGACCAAAATTGGGCTCAATGGTTTACATTGTTTGATCGAAAATTTTATCTGGGAAATTTAGAAAAGCACCTTACCTCTTTAATTTGCAGATATGAGGGAAATAAGGTCAGGCATTATCAGTATTTAATAAAGTACTTGATTTTTTAAATAAAAAAATGTAAGGGCGCACTTCAATCAATTAAAACGTCGAGATATAGGCCATGCATTTGTTTACTATAATAGGAGTATTATGGAGGGATAGAGTAGTAATAATGTCTTGCAAAAGACAAACTCGCACATTGGTTTCTAATCCTTTTATTTTCTTTTCCTAAGCGTTCTCTATGAGAAAGCTGCTACTGGAACATAACTTGCGCACATCAAAAACTTTGTGTGAAAAATGAAGATTCCCGAGTAGCGATACGAACGGCCGTGGAATCTCGTAATCTGCACATCGAAGGGCAGATCAAAGTATAGGTACTTGCCATGCCAGTATCAAGCAATATTTCTGTAATCGAATACGAATGTAGGTAGTTACGGACAACTCCGAAGCAAATAAATGAGGAAGAAATAATGTGCAATGTTCTAACTTGCACGATTGAAACATACAAATACGTAGCGTAAATTCCATTGCAAGTGTGAAGTAAGACGGCGCTCGATTACATTTGTTTCAGATATTTCGAAATGGCCAAAGATTTTGAGGCAATGTGTAGCGATGAGTATTTGACAAAATTTAGCGTTGCAGTTTCAAATCCTCTAGATCCAGCTATTGTTTGGACTTTATATAACAATCCATATATACATATATTCATGAAAAAATTTAATGTTTATTACTTCGATTTTCAATTGCACTTAAACCGTTTATCCGGGCGAATTGGAATTTCCTCAAATCCCGATACTCCAACATCGACGATGAATTTGTACGTCTGATTGTTTCAGTGACATTGAAGGTTCAATATATTTATCTATGCCATGAGGCACGTGTAGTTCAATCGACTAATTCATTGCACTATCTAAACGATAAATACGAACAAATAAATTCATCGTGGTAAGTAAAAAATCGATCCATTAATATAACGTTGCATTTTGTTGTCAGATTGAACGATTCTTCAAAGAGTATCCGTGTGATAAGCTGAGTGCGGATGCAAGAAACGAAGCCTTAGAAGTTATACGAAACAATAATTTCTGGATGAAGCGAAATTATCCTCAGGTGAAATATTGGCTCAGCAGTATTTATAAATAAAAAAACTGTATCATTGTAGACTGAAAACTCTACTCATTGTATTTTAGTATTCTTTTCTACTTTTGCTCTGAATTCCAGTGCTTCTTACAATAGTATAATATAATTCGATAACGGATATTTTTAATCATCGAATTGGGTTGGATAACACGAAAACACATATCAATTTGACATCTGGCTCGTTCGGGTCGATCATGCGTTATTTCAATTGTTACGTCTGCTGGTAAGGACTAATCGTTGAAGTGAAAGATGACGCATGACGCGAGTTTCATCCATTGATGGATCAAATGGATGGATGACTTATATTTGAAAAGATTTATACTTTCATCCATCGCATGGTTTGACGATGATATTATTAGCTCCGTGTAGAGTATAGGGTTGGGATAATTAAATCGAACGCAGGGCCCGCAGTGGACAAAATTTGCAATATCTTCTGCTATTTATCTGTCAAATCTCCGTCAGTGTAGTACGAGATTTTCGCAATGAAATGTAAAATGTCTGGGCCAATTTGTTGCAAAACAAATTGGCCCAGACAGTCGTTGTGCAATAAGTTGAAAAAATACTGGAAGGAATAGTAAATGCAAATTTTATCGATTCCCTATGGCACAATGGAATTTAGCACAGCCCAACTTTCTTTTTCGCTTTACTTTACATTAATTTAATGCAAACAAATTGAATGTAATTGTGGCGCACTTTTAATTTTTATAATTTATCACAATATCGTAACTACAATCAGAGAGCTTTGTTCGCAGACCCGAAATTAATTGTTAAACAGTGTCATAAGGAAAACAACTGGTTGGATTACAACAAAGAACAATAATTTCTCAGGTAAACCGTAAATTTTTATAAGGTTAATCGAACAACAATGTTTTCGGGACGACTTTTTATTACTCGGTGTACTTTTTGAGGTTTCAAAAAGTACTAGCCGACGATGCGTAGTAGCGGCTCCTGTTTGGAGTTCCCAGATACAATGGGTTGTCATAGCTAGCTCAGAATACAATTCAATGGTGCATAAACTAAATAAGTTAAAAGATCAATAAATTTTGCATTCGGGAAGGTGCATGCTTTCTCGAGGATTCGGTCCGGAGTGTAATTACGCGACAGGCGCACATATTTCTTATACAAAATATCCACACCTACTCAGAAATATGTTCGTTCGATGTCCCGCCATTGGAGCACTGAAAAACAAGCGCCGAGTAGGCCTATTCTGTAACTCGGTAACTGTAGAAGAAAGGGAGCTTCTTATTGACTGTCGGTAGCTAACGATAACGAAAGTTGTCGTTACGAGTTACAGAATAGGCCTACAGGCACCGGAACATTTACTTCCTGACCATTTTTGAAATGAATAATAAAATTCCATAACGAAAAAGTTTAATATTTAGATGCTAAAATTCTTAAATGCATAAAATCTGAAACATATAAAAATGTAAAAAACTCTAGAATGAGTGAAATATTTTTACCGCCATGTCTCGCTATTTGTACGTTTACCTTATTTACATTCCATAAGTTGGCAATTCATTCTTGCCGTGATTCGTGATTGTTTCAAAAGACGATTGGATTCAACTCGCAACTGTTGAACTGTCAGAGGAATTTCAAAATGGCTTCATGTCTCAAATTTGTGATAGAATGGAAAGATCTTCGGAACAATATCCAAAGATTAGACACAGAAGCAGAATTGACACGATTACTCTATTTTGTTGCCGCCCGAAAAATTCAGGTAAGCTGCAGCTTGATTCAGGCATGTATGCCTTTTTCGCAAACTAATTATGGTGAAGCATTGTCAGAATACTAAGAAGTTTCCAGAAGCCATTCGTCATCGAAGTAATGCTTAATCAATTATAGTCTACAGCCGCTATCGTTGCTATCCGTTGCTTTCTGAAATTTCATAATTAACACGTTCTGATTGGCGGGTCATTTATGTACATCCTCGCCCGTTTGCTATGCCCGACCAGATTATGAATTATCATTTAACGGTCCAAAGAAAGTTTTTTCTCCATTAAGTCCATTAAGTCTCCATAAGGTCCGTTAAGATTATTATTATTTATCAATGAAATTATCATTTCTGCGCATTCTATGATGTAGCATAATGGTGTTCGAGGAGATAAATTAGGTTGAAGTATTCAGCGTCGTTACATCTGTTTTTCATTATTTGAAATATATGCACTGTTATGCACAAATACGAAAATGTGAAACTTTTTGTTATTTTACACTTGATGAAATGTATTTTCTTTCGAAGTCGTGGTATCGAGGAATCATTACGAGAAATCACATTCGCATGCTAAACTTGAAAGCAACAGTGATTCAACGCCATTGGTTAGGATTCCGAGGGATAAAATTGGCGCGAAACCGTTTGATTGATCAGGCTAATGTGATGTCGCGAGATTATTACCATTCCGCGGCATTAAAAATTCAAAGAGCTTGGTATCGCTTTCGCGCCAAAATCGTTTACACGAGTGCTCATCGAACGAAAGACTGGATCGCAACTATATACGAAAAGAACAAACAAATGCAAAAGCAGATGCAAAGGTTTGTTATTTATTGTATATAAATAAAAACGTTAGGTATCAAATTCTGTAGTTCTGATTTATGATAACTTTGTGAAAATTGGAAACCCTAGTTTTTTTTGTTAAATGTTGTGTTGGCCCGATGAGTACTTTTTTTCCGCTCGTGGTCATTTTCACGGACCTTCGGATTTATTATTCCTCAGCGTTCGCGAACTTCAACTGGATCGTGCGCGAAACGACATCGAGAGGGAATCATTACTATGGATACTTTTCATAGTCTTTAAGGTATAGAAACGTGCAACTTCAATGAAGGAGTAATTTTAATAAATCGCGTTTCATGACCCAAACAAAAAACACAGTCACATCATCTGCTGGGTACAAAACACCGTGCGGGAGTTTTGACATCGACCTACCAGACCTGCCCCACCGCAATTGAGAATATTATTCAATGCTTGGACTACAGCATGCACTTGGAAGAGAAGAGATTGAAAAAGGCCCAACAGATGCATATGAAGAAATTTGCATCGCCCCGTTGTTTTCTGCATCATGTTTCAGGTTACGGTATTTAAGAGATTGGATGAAGGAATCGAGGATTAGGGTATGTTTTATTACTACTTTGGTTGTTACATGGTATTCTTTATTTTGATTGATGTTCAAAAAATGGCGAAGTCTTCTAAAATGCATTTTCAATACTGGCATGACGTATGGCTAAAAAACTAATCAACCGATCTTGATGAAATTTGGTATAAATCTGTCTGATCTTAATGTCTAAAGCATGATTCTAAATTTTATTGAAGAAAAAAACTTTTTTTAATTGCAAGATGTAGTCATTTTTTTCGGAAAACTCAATATGTATTTCAAAGCATACCATTTCAGCGATTTTCAGCATTTCTCACGTTTTCTAGATTCATTTTCTGTGTACGAGTGTTAATGAAAGAACAATTTACGTTGATTTTTTTTCAGATTAATTCCGCCGATACCACGTGTCGCGCCGTCTGACAACAACCGCCGCAACCCGTTTAGAAGACAATAGCTCCACTATTTTTGAAGAAAAATAAATCTTATAATACCACATAACAGTCAAAAGTAGTAACAAAACATACCCTAAGTCTCGAAACTGGTAAAGAAATGTTTCCTTTAAGAAAATAATCTTAAAAATCAGCAAATTTTTCCTTGCCTAAAGGCAGTTCCCCCCTTACTGAAGAGCACGAATGTTGGCCGGATACGTCGCTGAATTAGTCCAATTAGATTGATTTCAACTCCACATTTATAGCTATTTAATGATAATGTAATTTGTATGACTGATAAAGTATACAAAATATATTTAACATGAAATAAACATTTGTAGACTGTCATGCAGTGCATTGCAACGTGGTAATTGATTGCAATAAAAACGATCGCCTGAGTAAACGACGCTAGGTGGGCTGACCTAGATGTTGAGTGCAGGTAGCTACTTTGTGAATTTCATTTGGTGAAAGAGAATTCAAACCAGTTTCACGACGAAAATTCAAACCAATATTCACGAGATTAACGTACATTTTTATTCGTATTTGAAACTCAACACGGATGGTCGGCTTCTATTTCGTTCACGCTCACAGTGCGACTCGACTTACCCGAGTAGAAATTGAACTAGTCGGTCTGAGTTACGTGCTCATGACTGGCTCGCCGAATTGATATCATACGAACTCCCTAATGGTTGCGTAACTATGAGCCAGTAACATTCTGTATGTTTTGTAACCTAACCCTTATATAGCCACTGCTCGAGCAACCTATACTGCAGATGTCATTTCATTGCCATAAAAGTACCACCTCATGACTAGGTCGTAATGGTCTAATTAAAGATAGCTACGAACGACGAAGTAAGGTTATGCGTGCTACATGTACTGTGATCTAGCGATTGGCTCATGGGAGGTTAGCCAATCTGAGTTACATATTACATTGCGAAGCGGAAAAAAATCTAATTCGCTCGCCATGAGCTAGCCAATACTACGTAATGGCCGCTATGTACTTCTTGCCCAGTCGCCACCAGCCGATAGTAGTTTTAGATGTCGCTGTGTTATGATAAAATCCACCTAGTGCGCATGTTGTACCGGTCTGGCCACCTCATGTTACAGATGGCATTACGAATGAAGACAAAACGCGCTCGTGTACGTACTCCGACATGACCTAGCCATTATTAGACAACTTTATCCATCTATTTCTTAGTCAATCACAGGGGGCTGACACTGGGATAAATTCTCTTCATAGTAACGTGTCCCCGTATTGTCGCCACGTAACTAACCCACCATGCGGCGCTAGTAGTCACCCGCATGACCCCCACTCCGCAAAGCACCTCTCCGTATTATTTCGTCATTTTCTTCGTCATTTTTTCTCGACCTGTCATTGTTGTCGAATTAAAAAAATCGTAGTGTGGTAAAATCGTAATGATTTTATCACATTAGAAGAGCGATTTGTGGCTCATCGCAATTCAACACGTGTTTTCGAGTCTATATTGGACGACGTGTATAACTATGAAAAGCTCTCTTTTCCGTGTATAGAACACGCCGATAGTGTTCTTTTACACATAATACAATATTACGTATTGATGCGGATGCAGCAATATTCTGCACGTCTCAACGCAGAACAAAAAAAACGCAATCTCGACAAGAAAAAAATCGCAAAACATTGTACAACGTGACTAATCCATTATTTAAAAAAGATTAATGTTATCTGTTTATTTCGTTCAATAAATATTTTTAAATACATAATATTGCAACAAGTGTAAATATTGCATCCCTTCCTATATACACATATACTTTTAAATTCTATTCTAAACAATGAATTTTCCAGACGCGTCGAATGCAAATTATGCAGACGCTGCGCGACTGGAGTGGGGGTCATGCTGGTGACTACTAGCGCCGCATGGTGGGTTAGTTTACGTGACAATAACGAGACACGGTAGACCCAGCAGTGCCAGGGGGCTGGTCAATCACTACGCAGCCAGCCATGGGTACGAAGATGTCGCTGCAACATGATAAAAATAGCGTCTAGTGATTATCTCGGCCCTGACTGTTCCTCGATAGATTCGAATAAAAAAGTAAGGTTACCTCTTACGATAACTGCGTGCAGAGTTTATTTCGGCATTGTAAGACCATACATTTTAATCTTTACCTTTTCGTGAATCAAGAAAAGATGGACAAGAAAAAAAAGACGCGCGAGCGTGTGCCAAGACATCGCCGTATTAAATCTGTGTTAACAAGTATAGAAACCCCCAGTATAGGCACATTTAAATACGATATACTGATATTTAGTTTAGTGGTAAACGTTTCCTCCAATATTTTTAGTTTCGATATTTTAGTTGAGATATCTTTATACATTTATATCTCATCCGAACATTCGATCCATGATTGTGAAAATACTAGAGTGCCGTTAATTGTTGAAATGATATACTTTCTTATTACCGAAACCCGTCGAATTCTTAACAAATGTTCCACCATCAAATAGTAAATTGTGTTAATTTTGTTTTAGTATTACTCTATTATTGTTTGGGTTTGTTTTATCGCATATAGGTAAATCTGGGAAACCAGTCGATATTAACGATTCGTTGGTAGACGCCCGCGGACTTTCTAACATCACAAATCAGGATTCGACTTCCATGAACAATGCTGGAAAGCCATCGGACAATGAAACTGCAAAATCAAATTATTTATTTGTATCGCCTTTATCTTCCGAACAGCGTCTGAAGAGCTTTGACTCAGAAACTGAAGGATCCGATCTTAGCTATGGTGGTTTACCTAAAGATCAAAATGTTCTTATTGCCAATACGGAGGAATATACTGAAATTGTGGAATTGCGGATTTGGATAGTGAGGTGCAATGTTCCCTTAGCACATTTGGATGCGATGCTGGAAATTTTGCGAATATGTATTTTTCCATCATTACCAAGACGTGCAAAATTGTTTTTAAATAAACACTTCAAAAGCTGTCTATAACATATTGGTGTTGAAAGGAATGCACGGTACGGTCGGCGAGTTTGTTTATTTGGGGATAAAAAAGGTCTCATTAGCTGTATTGAGCCGAATGTATATGTAGATAATACCATCTTTCTCTAAATTAATATTGATGGTGCATCACCATACAAATCAAGGACTAAACAGCTTTGGCCCGTTTTATGCAAAGTATCGTTTAAGTCAGATATTTATTTATCGTTTCCGGTTGGATTGTATTACGGAGATACAAAACCAGGCAAGTGCATGAATATATGAAAGATTTTACTGAAGAAGTTAATGTATTGCAAAAGGACGGCATATTTGTTGATGACGAAAAATATTCGGTAAAGTTAAAGTATATTATCTGTGATCTGCCAGCAAGAAAATTTTTGAAGCGAATACAATGGTGGCTATGATGCATGTGAAAGGTTCAGTAAAAAGGTGTCAGAACTAACGGGTTTTTCAATTGGCGCGGGTAGATGTTGGCGGCCTGTGGCGGCCATGTTGTTTCGGTGGCGTCTGTCTAATATGTTTTTTATTATTCAGTCACTGATGCCGAATCATTATGGCAAGTTACACGATTGAACAGCACGTCCAAATGATAAAACTTTATTATCAAAATGAGTGTTCGGTAGTGCAAACGTTGCACGCGTTGCGCCCATTTTAGCGACGAGGCGCATTTTTTTATGAATGGCTGTGTTGACAAGCAAAATTGCCGTATATGGGACAACGCCAACCCACACGAGGTTAAGCAGGTGTCAATGCATCCACAAAAAGTTACTGTTTGGTGCGGATTTTGGGCCAGCGGCGTCATTGGTTCGTACTTTTTCGAAAACAACGTTGCTGAGGCCGTCACCGTCAACGGCGAACGATACAGAACGATGATAACCGATTTCTTTTCCCCCAAATTGAACGATATGGACGTAGGCGACATGTGGTTCCAGCAGGACGGCGCTACGTGCCACACCGTGGACGCCACGATGCACATTCTGCACAAACGACTTGAGGGTACAGTTATCTCTCGCAGAGGTGACGTGAATTGGGCCCCAAGATCGTGCGATTTGAACCCGCTGGATTGTTTCTTGTGGGATTTCTTGAAGTCGCAGGTCTATGCCAATAAGCCGCAATCGACCGATGCTATTAAAGTCAACATAACCCAGGCCATCTCTCAAATTCAGCCGGATATATGCGGCAGACTCATGGAAAATTGGACCACTCGCATCCGTGCCACCGTGAGAAGCCGCGGCGAACATTTGAACGATGTTATATTCCATACATAACGGTGTATATAGGCCTTTCAAATGAAAAAAAGAATTTCGTTAATACCTCACACACGGCTTGTTTTATTCGATTTCAACATTTACCCGCCCTTATTAAGACGGAATGACACCTCATCGCGGTCGGTATGGTAGAACAGAATTATAGATACCCAAAAATCTCTGAAACGGCTCTTCAGATCCCGTCGAAACTTTGCCAAACGACGTCAAATAGATAGACGAACAGCTGTCTGCCCCTCAAATTTTCTGAATTTGAGAAAAAAAACGTAGATTGGCTTATCATGCGGAACTCGAGACCGAAAAGATGAAAAATCAGATGTTTGGCTAATGTCACGACTTAGAGAAAAGTTAGACCGGGTATCCACATAAAAAACGAACAATTTGAGCTCTCAATCACTGCATTTCGTTGCATATCTTAGGAGAAAAGTGGTAATCTAGATCTGTCGTGTAATTGTTGATAATTGCGAGCAAATGTCGCCCGAACTTCGACGTGCTCAGTTCACGAGAATTCCGCGCGCGGCGCTCGCTGCGTGGTCTGCAGACGACGCGCATCGAGGCCCGTGGCAGCGCCAATAACGTCTCTCCACACCTTGGTGTAGACGCGCACCGACACGCACGCACACATGCGTTGCGGAGCGTGTCGAGGCCCGTGGAAGGCGAGACGCAATGTCTCCGTGCGCGTCGGCGACGAACGCGCGCGGTGACATCCGTCGGTGGAGCGCAGAAGCTCGATTGAGTTCTGCCCTACCGGTCGGAAGCCGGGGCCGCATCGAAGTTTCGCGTCGGGTTTCATTCCATCTTAACAAACCTTTTATAAGTAAACGTGTTGCCTATCCTGATGTCGATTACCAATCCAGATCGGATCAATCGTCTAGACAACAACAACAGCATCTATTACACGCATCTATGCTGTTTGGGAATTACAAAAAAGTTTTATATAATGGATTTAATATTTAATAAACGTGCGGTAAAGCTTAGAGCGAACGTCAGGCATGAATTGCTCAAACACATCGTCTACTTGAAACCGTACGTACCTGACCAATTCCAACGAAAACCTCGAGCGCCTGTGCCTAATTTAAAAGCACCAGAACTTCGTTTTATAACGTTATGTGCAGAACCGATAATATTCAAGAAAATATTAAACGCGGAATTGTATGATCATTTTCTTCTTTTCCATCCTGCTCCATGCGCGGGTAGCCAACGTTCCGAGTACGGCTGACGCTTGGCTGTATTGCGGCGGCTCGTCGGCTGCCAACGATCGTCGATCTATGACGACGCAGCGTTGGCGGAACGAATGGGCGATGCTTGGCTATCAAGCGGCAACGAGTCGGCAGTCAAGGATAGGAACGCGACTATGGCCCAGAGTTATCGAAACTCTCGTTCGATCATCGTGTCGACGTTAGGCTCTGTAGTTGGCGCAACGCTGGCCACCACATTTCATCCTAAACTGGTTAATTGTCGTCCGGGTGTAGTTGGCCACCGGTTGCAGATCCAGAGCACAGCCAACGCTGGGCGGTAAGGCGGCGTCGAACCAGCAGCCGATGATCGGAAGACGACTATGGGCCAGAGTTGTTGGAGCTCTCGTTCGATCGTCGCGTCGACGTTACGCTCGGTAGTTTGCGCAACGCTGGCTACCACGCTTCATCCGACTCTGGTTAATCACTACTCGGCCGTAGTTGGCTACCGCTTGTAGCTGCAGAGTTCAGCCGGTGCTTGGACGTAAAACAGCAGTAGAATGTTGGTAGACCGTTGGTACTCGACCGTATGCCCGCGTTGCGTGAATTTCCGCTTGCGCTTCGCCTCAACAGCACAATGTAGCGTGCAACATTGACAGTTTACAGTAGGGTTGAGTTTCCATGTTTGTAATATTTCGGTGTAAAAACAATTTCAATAATTTCAGGGATTAAGTAAAAGTCGTTGAAATATTCGAGCAATCGAGCGAAATAATGGCGGATAAAAAAAAGTCGTCGTATAGTCGTGTAAAAAAGTTTCGTTGTCCCAATAAAGTGGAAGACGAACTTAATACTTTTGAGCCTCACTTAACCGCTGACAGTTATGTTTCGGAAACTACAGATGCGATTGCAGCTAGTTTACATTAAACTAGACGCGATGACCAAGAGGCTCAACATTTTTCGAGTGGAAGTTCTAGCCCGGACTCAATGGTAGGCCACGAAGCAGCTCAAGTAACTTGCATGGAAGATAAACAAGTCGAAATAATTTCCATACCGCAGAATATGTCCGATAAAATACGTTGCAAACCCAGGACCCATGTTGAATTAAGGGGTCTTTGCACTTTAGACGCGAAAAAGAAGGCTATTTTTATGAATTTTTTTGATAGGTTTATGTAATAGATATTGATATAAAAGTTGTTACACTTAATAAAAACACTTTCGAAATACACAAAAAGAATTTTTTCAACTATTTAGGTCACTATTTATAGAGGAAGATGGTAGTTAAGAAAATGTCTTAAACAATGGTAGGTCTGCGCTGTTGATGAAATCTCGGAGATGGATCATTCGGAACATAAAAATCAAACGGTTTTAGATTCTGTATGTTAATGGCTATTGCGCATATCATACGATTTTCGATATATGCAAAAATCACAAAATGGCGGACATTTTCCGAAAAAACAAAAAACGTGTTTTTCCACCGTTTTTGGCAAAAAAATATAGTAAATATCAAAATTTAAAAAATCCTTGATATGTGCTATAGCTTAAGTTATAAAGAATATGTGGTTATAATTTCATAAGAATAGGTTCAGTAGTTTCGAATATTTCATCAACAAGCCGCCGAAAAACCTTGTATTGAGAAAAACGCGTTCAAAGTTTGTTTGGGTACATAAATATATAACATTTTTTAAATGTATTTCGAAAGTCTATTTATTAAGTGTAACATTTTTTATATCAATATCTATAATATAAACCTATCAAAAAAATTCATGAGAATATCCAATTTTAGCGTCTAAAGTGAGAAGACCCCCTTAAACGTAGTGCCGATGCCGCAATTAGCGTAGGGCCGACGCTGCAAGCGACGTAGGGCCAATGCCGGATGCAACGTAAGGCCGATGCTGCAATCGACGTAAGTTCAAAAGTCGTCATTATATCCATTTGGAAATGCAAGTGAACCAAGAAAGCTGATTTTTGGATATTGCGTGGAGGGGCTTAGAAAAGCTTAACTTCAAATTGTCGACCAAGATTTCCTACGTACCTTCTCCGCCATCTTGAAGAATAGGTTAAATTTTGTTTTTTTGCAATAACTCGGCTCTCCATCGAGATAAGAAAATTGGGATACGATACTTTTTTGTTGCTTTTTGTACGCTCTAAAATGTAAGTCTCATACATTTTTCACCTACCGTTCATCGTCGTTGAGATATCGAGCGAGGAAGTAAAAAATGCAGGTAGTGAAACTTGTTTTTTGCTGTTTTCTTCTTTCCCGTGATAAATATCGAAAAAGTGCCTATTATCAAACTTGTAAAGCATGTTAATACTTGCAATGTTATTTATTTATTTTTTTAGACAAAAATTACGACTTTTAGCGCGCCGTAAAGTCGGTAAGTCCGTGCGCAGTTTCGATTTCGTAGCTCGCACGGTTGTATTCATATGTCATGACGGATTAACGGTTGTTGAGGGAATTATTGAGGTACAACATAAATCAATAAACCAGCAAAATTATGAATCACACACATAACATTTATTATGCAATTACTTTTTGTGTTGCAAAAAATAACAATGAAAGGAGGGCCGTTTTTTATATTTATATTTTTCTTCGTTTCGATGGTTAAGGTTCGAAGTGTTCCTCCTCGGAATACTTATCGAGTGCTGGAGATTCTTCAGCCACAAGAGATGATGCTCCAATAGTCAAATCATCATCATCATCATCATCATCATCATCATCATCATCATCATCATCATCATCGTCGTCATCATCGTCATCATCGTTGTCGTCGTCGATAAGCAGAATGTCGACTTTGGCGACGTCATTGCTTGTTTGCCCACTGCAATTGAGGCAAATAATGGAGCAAGGAATCTCTGCTTTTCTGCACCCACAGGCAGCTCCACATTTCTCTTTGCATTTGCCCGATATAAGCTTTAAAAGTTCAGGTGGAGCGGGTTCGGCTGTGCTGATAATTTGTTCTGCGGTTTTTCTTCAGGTTCTTCCGATGCAGATTCACTTCGTCGAGAGGCAAACGATGCTAGTTTTTCATTGCCGTATTTTTTGTAGCACGCACTGTGAACACCCACTGAATCGGCACTTTGTAACATGCGTTAATCACTCCTCACGTCTTCGTTTTACGCTCGCCGCTAAGAGAGTTTGAACAGCTCTCTTTTTGGCCACATAAATATCTTCAATCAGAGGTTTTTTGCAAATAAAACAATCGCCCAGTTTCACAAAAAATTTCAAACACGTACGCGAGCGTACGTGTTCGAAAAGACTCCAGACACCTGACTGGAATTCTACGAGAAGGAGCAGATGTTCCGGCATGAGTAATACAAAAGGGTCTTTTTTACCTGACCCCTATACTCTAACGGACGCTCTATTAGCGAGCTCCTATGGCGGAACGCACATCAATGTAGCGTCGGGCACGCTGCGGTCAACTTTGTGGCGCGACAGACGTCGTAATTTTCGTCTGAAAAAAAATACAAAAAACAACATTGCAGGCATTAACATGCTCTACAAGTTTGATAATAGACATTTTTTCGATATTTATCACGGGAAAGAAAAAAACAGCGAAACCAAGTTTCCCTACCTGAATTTTTTACTTTCTCGCTCGATATCTCAACAACGATGAACGGTAGATGAAAAATGTATAGAACCTAAAATGTAGAGCGTTAAAAAATCAATCACAAAGTATTGCATTACCATTTTCGTATCTCGACGGAGAGCCGAGTTATTGCAAAAAAAAACCAAATTTAACCCTTTTTTCAAGATGGTGGAGAATGCACATAGGAAATCTTGGTCGACAATTTGAAGTTAAGCTTTTCTCAGCCCCTTCCACACAATATCCAAAAATCAGCTTTCTCGGTTCACTTGCATTTCTAACCCGTTGTTTTCGACGTAATGACTGGACTACGATGCCGAAATCAACGTAGGGCCGACGCTTGGGTGTAACGTTGGTCCGATGTTATCATCCCGGCGTTTATTGGACACCGAGCCTACGTTGGTGAACAGAGTCGGGCCATCGTTCTTACTCACGCTATCATCGTTGCGCCACGGTTACCCCGACTCTACAATCGCACGTGGGGCCTTGCGTATTTCGAGTATGAGAAGATATGCGCAAAAATATAATGATGCTGTCGCAACATACTTAAGGAGCGAGATGCAGTCAGAATTTTCAAAAAATCGATGTTTTTTTACATTTCCTTGGAGTATGATGTTTCGAAAATATTCCCTTAAAATTTCAAGTCAATCCGAGGAATAGTTTCCGGGATATCCCAAAATTAGTGAAGAGGCGTCGGGTCCCCATGGCAGGTAGCGGACGGCAGCTGCAAGCAACCGGTCTCGACCCCCGCGCCCCCATTATTAACGATAATACCCGGGAAGGCAGAATACTCCGAATACAATAACAAATTGATATTTTCGAAGCTTCCACATCGGCAGAAGCCCTATTGCATGGGTCAGGAATTGATGATTCGATGTAAGTCATTTTTTAATTAGTATTTCTATACATAAATCACAAGTGTAAAATTGGAAAGCTCTTTTACAAATTTTCAAAAATGTATTACCCAGGAACTATGAACTTCGGCAAAATTTTATAAAGAATACTTTCGTTTTAAAATTGCCCAAAATGTTGTCCCGAAATTGCCCAAATAATTCATCCCGAAAAACTTTAATTTAAAAAAAAAATTGTTTTAACAATTGGATATAAACAATTGAATGCTCGACTTTTCGGCAAAAATTGTGATATTCGGATTCAGCGGATCAAAATACATAAAAAAAGTTTAGCTTCATCCATCGAGCTCAAAATTTTACGAACATATAATACCGTATCCACATCGAAAAACTTTAAACGCGTTTTTCTCGCAACTATGTTTTTCAAGTCTGTGACCACTATAATTCAAAAACCACACGATGGATTTTGATGTAATTTGGTGTGCTCATTAATAGCATTAAAAACTAGTCCTTAATAGGAGAATTTTCATTTTTGTTGAAAATTTCTATTTTTTTAAAACAATAATCGAGCGATTTTTTCGTCGAAAATCGAAAGTTATCTGTCGGAAGCCGCCATTTTGTCAATTAAAAAAAAGCTTCGCTTAAGAACTAGATTTATTATCAAACTAATGATTTTTTTTTGGTTTTTCGATTCCACATGATCCAGTTAAATTTTATGATGGTCACCGCAAAGCACTTCATGCCGAAGGGGGGACCCCCTGCGGCAAAGATGGCGGTATTTTTATAAATAATCAATATTTTTCTTTGAATGTTTGTACAAGTCAAGTTGAAATATAACATAAAAAGTCTGTATAACCACTTTTGTAAAGCAAACTTAATTACTATAAAAAAAATTATTGAAAATGGTCGTTTTTTCACGCCTCTGACTGCATCTCACCCCTCAAGAAGTTTTTTTCGGCTTTGCCTAAACTTTACGGCAAATAATCCCATATGCTCAATGGCCACTATCTCCTACATTTAGCAGATGACGTCCGAATTGGCAATTGCACACTGAATGACTAGTCTGAATAATACTGTTAAAATTACGATATACAAATTATATCCCGACTACAAAGCAGCCAAACAGCCTGGTCATGTTAAATGATTGCAGAATCATCAAGATCACAAGTTTGGGTTACGTTAGTGAATCAGAAAATGTTATAGAAATATCTAGTATACATTGGGCGAAAAACAACTCAATCTTTGAATATCCCACAGATTCTGGTCATTAGTATATGTGGGACTTAAGAAAAAATCCGTCTAAAAAGGTCATTAAATTTAACCTCAAAGACGTTCATTGTAAAATGGTCCAAATGCGAATACCCCTCGAAGAATGTAACAATTCTGAAAAAATTTATGTAGTGCCATTACGACATTACCCTTACGTACTCGCATGTTTTTTATTGTTAGTTATTGACGATATTTGAATATAATTGGATAACACTTAAACGTTTCCATGAACATATACAAATATTACTGTATGCTTTGTTCAATATGCCCCTTAGAGGAACAATTGCATTCATTTTATTGCATTTACCTATCTCTCACATAGAAATGTTTCAAATTCTTTATTATCAAAGGAATAGTAGGTCCACATACATCATCGTCCACTAATATCTGTTGAAACTTTTATTTTCCACCACTATAAAACGCACACCATCTGAATAATCGAATATAGTAATTGGAGAAATTAAAAACAAAATCGAAGTGCAACTTATGAATAACTAAATGTTTTGCAATATGGATAACAATTTCAATGGCTTAACATCTATTTATGTATATTGAGGCAAATAACTGAAATAAATATGTCCAATATATCTTATAAAGTTTAAAAAGTCAAATAGAATATAGAAATAGCACAAATCAATTAACGTAGATGAAATTTGGATATGCCATCACTAATATTTTCTTCTTTAATGGGCTTCACTGAGACTAAATTATTTCACTCTGCAGAAACCTCTTGCATTATCTTTTTCACTTCTAGCAGTGTTCCTCGCGTGTGGATTCGTCCTTCAGCCCAATCTTTTGAGTTGGTAAGGATAATTCCTATCAATTTATCTAACGATTTTTCTGAAATCGTCTCCCCAATAGCTCCTTTTCGGCTTTTCGATGTAAACTCCTCTAAAATTGTAGAAAAATAAAACATTATGTTCATTAGAAATATGTATTCTGTTTGATAGAGTAATGATCAAAACGTACCAATGATGCATTCGTAAAAGAGTGACGGTTTCACGGTGAACTTCCGATTCACGCGCTTCACAAATGTAAATTTCATAGCTAAACCCTTGTGGAGGAATTTCCGGATCACCGCCACCATGTTTTTCGACATTGCCGTTGTTGAATCGATAACGAATCCAATCACAGCCACCTGAAATAATATAAAATGCAGTACGTAAAAATACATTGTTTCAAATTGAAATTAAAAATTACAAATACTTATTTTTAATCATGAGATATACAAAATCCTTGTGGATGTAGTCATCTGCTAATAGGGAGTTCAGGTCATCGTATTCCACCTCTGTGCGGAGAGGCCAGTTATCACCATTTTCAGTCGTCCAGTGTACGGATGGTCTCCCATTTCCGCCGCGTATTTCGTCATAATGTTTTCGTCAATGGTGAATAGTCACACTCCGAATGGTCAACACGAAGAAGGCACTTCTGAAAAAAAATTGATATTAATAATTTGAATGCATCGAATACTTTTTATTTTTATAAGAATTGTAGTAATTGTCAATTTTTTTTACTATACCTTGAGAACCTTTGCCGATTTTTTGCGGCTTTTGGTGTTTCGATTCCTAGGAGCGCATGTTTTTGCAATGACGGTGTGTATTCGCTGGAATCTTATTCTTTATCGGTTGATGAATCTATTTAAACAAGCAATATGTTATATTGGTACAAACGAAATTCCTAGCCCTTTCAAATAAAGGTGTGTGCGCGTGCGCCCGCGCGCGCGTATGGGTTTGTGTTCGTATCGGGTCGTCATTCTTCTGGCGATGCCTCAAGTAGTTAAGACGCTCCAAAAAAATAGTATTAGAGTAGGCAAAGACAAATATATGTAAATTATAAGGTTGCAAATTGTAAGAGGTTCAGACATATCTAACACGTGCCCAAATACACGATTTTAATATTTTTATACATTTTTTGTTTTGTGTTAAAATACTGAAGAGAAATTCTATCAATGATGCTAAAATATGGGACGTCTATGGAATATGAGAAAATTTATCATATGGCTGCATAATTTGGATAGAGAGAACTGAAAAAATATTAACATCGAATAATGGAGACCAGATGTACACTTAACTACCGGCCAACATTTTTTCGAATACTTCAAATAATTCCAAAACGTTCGATCACTTTGGATAATTGCAGAATCATATTAGAATAATATAATTAATTATACAGAGGTATATGGTATCGTCGTAAAATAAATTAAATAAATTATATTATTCTAAGATGATTTGGCAATTATCCAATGATTGGAGGTTTTACAATTATCTGAAGTGTTTGACAAATTTAGGACGGTAGTGTATATAAATATCTCTTTTAAAAACTTTTTCTTTAAAGTTTAAAAAAACGCCAGGTAATAAAAATCCCCCAAAATCGTTATCGCTTATTTTACTATATAAAAAATTCTGATTTATCTCAAATATCTCAAACTGTACTTTTTATTTAAGTTCAAAAAATGGTTTCATCATACTTGATGCACAAAAAAAGTGGAATCGCTTTTATGAAATAACCATACAAGTTCACTAGTCATGTTGCACACTAAATCGTTAAAGCTTAGGAATGATATTTTTGAAAATATTCTATGAAAAAAGTCATATTACTATTATAAGGAAAAATTGATATCACCATTAGATAAAAGTACAAAGTAGGTAACACACAAGTACACCGGAAATGCTGTGCAACGACTTGGCGTGCATGGTTAGGAAAAAGCTCGGGAAGATACTGAATTTTCCGTTGCGAGCGCCCACGAAAATAATTTTTGCGTCGATATATATATGTACATGAAGTATTCCACGTGAATCCGGTGGACTTTCTCCCTGGCCCCCACCAATTCGATTTATTTTTTTAATCTGATTCCATTGATTCTGTAAGACAATCTGAATTTTTTTTTCATTTTTCGAAACAACCGTTAGTCGAAAAAACTTGTTTTTTCCGGAAAAAACGCCCCGATTAAAAAATCGGAAAAAATTCCCAAAAATGTGTGCTTATATGTAAAAATTTGAAAGCTATCACCCGCAGTGAAAGTATGGTTTTTTCGATAGCAGTCAAAAAGTTCTGGTATTAATTTTAATTGAAGTCGTCTTCAGCATAGAAAACATCATACTTCAAATGCGGGTGATGGCTTGAAAATTTTTACATATAATCACACATTTTTGGGTATTTTATCTGATTTTTAATTCGGGGCGTTAGAATTTTTTTTTTTACTAAGAGTTGCTTTGAAACATGTAAAAAAATTCAGGGCATCTTTTAGAGTCAATGGAATTAAATATAAAAAAATCGAAATGGCGGGGGTCAGGGAAAAAGTCCACCGGATTCACGTGGAATACCTGATATCGATGATTTTACATTATAACGTGGTGTCAACTAACAGGGGTATTAGGAACATTTCAATTTATAATGTCCCATCAGGTACCAGGGCTATTAGCAATCATATCTACTGGAGCTTTGTCGGTAGGAAATTTCCCTTTCCTCCAGCAGGAGGATAAAACAGTAATGCTAACCTTTAAACTTGCCGATGCTGTGGTTTAGAGATGCATACTTCATCGATTACATCAAAGTCTATAAGACGCAATATATTTCATGAGATATGCGGTTATTGTGTTATAGATTAAAGGTAAATGCTTTTATATCCCCATATACGATTTTAGAGTCTGGCCAACCGTGCCGCAACGATGATCGCCTAAGTTCAAACGGCGGCCCGACTCTGTTCACCAACGTAGGCTCGATGTTCAATAAACGCCGGGATGATGACATCGGACCAACGGTACACCCAAGCGTCGGCCCTACGTTGATTTCGCCATCGAACCTACGTCGATTGCAGTGTCGGCCCTACGCTGATTGCGGCATCGGCACTACGTTTAAGGGGGTCTTCTCACCTTAGACGCTAAAAAAGGGTATTTCCATGAATTTTTTTGATAGGTTTATATGATAGATATTGATATATAAGTTGTTACACTTAATAAATATACTTTCGAAATACATAATTAAAAAAAAAATCTATTTATGTAACCCAAACAAACTTTGAACGCGTTTTTCTCGAAACAACGTTTTTCGACGGCTAGGTGATAAAATCTTCGAAACTACTAAACCGATCCTTATGAAATTTTAACCACATATTCTTTATAACTAAAGCTATATCACATATCGAGGATTTTTTTAATGTTGATATTCACTAACTTTTGCCAAAAACGGTGAACAAACACGTTTTTTGCTTTTTCGGAAAAAGTCCGCCATTTTGTTATTTTTGCATATATCAAAAATTGTATGATATGCGCTATAGCCATTAACATACAGAATCTAAAACCGTTTGATTTTTTGTTCCGGCATCTCCGAGATTTCATGAACAGCGCAGACCTACAATTTTTAGGATATTTTTTAACTACCATTTTCGTCTATAAATAGTAACTTATTAGGTGTACAACTTAGTTCGGTCCGTTTTCAAAAGACGGCTCTAGGTGCTATAAATGGTTGACGGCAACAGCTGATTTTTACTGTATCGTGAAGTATCAACATCTCTTAACCAAATATCTTTTACAGACGTTTGAGTTTTGCGCATCGAGTCTAATTTTTCATGCGGTGAAAATGTCGAATTTCGTCCCAAATAAGCACCATTTGCGGGAAGTGTTGATTTTCTGTTACAATTGGAAGAAAAGTTGCTAGGCCGTTTAAAAAAGAAATCTTTTCTGCATCGAATCATTACCGAAGACGAAAAATGGATTTATTATGATAACCCGAAACGGAAAAAATCGTATGTACAGCCCGGTCAACCCGGAACATCAACGCCGAAGCTGAATATCCATGGTGCCAAGGTTATGCTCTGTATTTGGTGGGATCAGAAGGGTGTGATCCACTAAGAGATACTAACCTGGGATGAGACCTGGTCAAACCATCACGGGAGACTTCTACAGGCAACAATTGATCCGTTTAAAGCGAGCTATAGCCGAAAAACGTCCAGAATATGCGACCAGACACGAGTCCATAATCTTCCAACATGACAACGTTAGACAACCTCACGTTGCTATTGTGGTTAAAAACTATTTGGAATAATAGCGGGCGGGAAATTCTGGCTCACCCGCCTTATAGCCCTTGTCCCTTTCGACTACCATTTGTTTCGATTGATGCAGAACGCTTTGACTGGAATATGCTTCACGTCACAACAAGGTATCAAAAATTGGCTCGATTCATTCTTGGCTTCAAAAGATGAACACTTCTTCCGCGACGGAATTCATAAATTACCAGAAAGATGGGAAAAAGTAGTGGCTAGCGATGGACAATATTTTGATTAATGTATTAATTCATTTTATCATTCAAATAAGTGCATATTTTAAGCGAAAAAACGGACCAAATTAAGTTGTACATCCAATAAATAATTTAAAAAATTCTGTTTACGTATTTCGAAAGTGTATTCATTAAGTGTAACAACTTTTATATCAATATCTATAATATAAACCTATCAAAAAAAACTCATGAAAATAGGCTTCTTTTTAGCGTCTAAAGTGCAAAGACCCCTTAATACAACATGGGTCTGGGGTTTTCAACGTATTTTATCACACATATTCTGCGGTGTGGAAATCCTTTTGACTTGTTTATCTTCCATGCAAGTTACTTGAGATGCTTCGTAGCCTACCGTTGAGTCCGGGCTAGAACTTCCAGTTGAAAAATGTTTAGCCTCTTGGTCATCGCATCCACTTTAATGCAAACTAGCTGCAATCGCATCTGTAGTTTCCGAAACATAACTGTCAGAGGTTAAGTGAGGCTCAAAAGTGTTATGTAAGCCTTTCACAATATTGAAACAACGAAACTTTTTTACACGACTACACGATGACTTTTTATATCTGCCATTATTTCTCTCGAATACTCGAATATTTCAACGATTTTCACTTAATCCCTGAAATTATCGAAATTATTTCCGCACCGAAATACTACAATCATGGAAATTCAACTCTATTGTAAAATGTCAAAGTGCCTACATTATGCCGTTAAAGCGAAGCTCAAGCGGAAATTCACACATCGCGGGCACACGATCGAGTACCAGTAATCTACTAACAACCTACTAGGTTGTCAGTAGTGGGTTGTTAGTGCTGTTTTACCTCCGTGTTGTGCAACAGCAGTGCAGTTTGCGGCAAATCAGCAGTGCTGTTTTACGTCCAAGCATCGACCGAACTCTGCAGCTGCAAGCGGTAGCCATCTACGGCCAGGCGGTGATCAACCAGAGTCGGATGAAACACGGTAGCTAGCGTTGCGCATACTATCGAGCTTAACGTCGACGCGACGATCGAATGTGAATTTCAACAACTCTGGGCCATAGTTGTGTTCCGATCGTCGGCTGTTGGTTCGACGCCACCTTACCGCCAAGCATTGGCTGTGCTCTGGGTTGCAACCGTCATTGCGACGGTCATTGGCAGCCGACGAGCTGCCGCAATACAGCCAAGTGTCGGCCGTCCTCGGAACGTTGGCTACCCGCACGGGGGTACGGTTTTTTGTATTACCCAAAGAAATTAACATCTTAAGTGCTGCGTGGTCGAAAGGTACATCACTCATTTGATTCGTACTCCACATGAATCTGGTTTTCACTTGCATGATAAATCGTGACAATTTATGTTTTGTTAACCCGGCAGTTGAGATATTGAGATGACGAAATCCTTCGCCGAACATTTTTTTAGCCATGGACGCCGAGTCGTTGCACAGCATGTCCAGTGTACTTGTGTGTTACGTACTTTGTACTATTATCTAACGGTGATATCAATTTTTTCTTATAATAGTAATATGACTTTTTAAAATTGAATATTTTCAAAAATATTATTCCTAAGCTTTAACAATTTAGTGTGCAACATGACTACTAAACGTGCTTGGCTATTTCATAAACGTGATTTTACTTGTTTGTACATTTGCATTAAAAATATATAATGAAACGATTTTTTTACGAAAGTATTAGTTTTAGCTTACTGAAAGATCGTTCGCAATTTGCGATGGATTTTGCAATCGTAAGCATAATCTGAATTGAAATGCGCAGATTCGGAAAGACGCTCTCATCTCCGTACTGAACAATGAATTCAAGAAGTTCTTCAGGTCTCGTTATGTTTACGTCTTTCCTTGCGGATATTAGCATTCGAACATCCAATATTTCTTCGTATAACTGTTCTCCGTTAACATCACAACCATAGAAATCGCCAAATCGTTCAGATTTATTTTTTAGGTCGTCGCCGTTGTCAGTGCCGTAACACAGTTTTTTAATATCTAGAAGAAATCCAAATTTGGCGTCGGTTTCCTGCAGACTAGTGAACCTTACGCTCATTCCCCACACAACACGATCCAGCGATCCCTTCATCACTCGTTCTATTTCGTCCTTAGCAGTCAACCCAGCGTCCATCGCATTCCCTCCAGGCATCCGCTTTTTTCGCCTTTGACGCCTTTCAATAACTACATCCCATTCCTGACAAAGATTGAAACTTTTTTCGATTGCATCATAAACCAACCTCTCTCTTTCATTAGAAAAATAGTCTCGAAGGGCTTTTATATCTAAGCCAGCATTATGAAAATTCATACTAGGATCCTGGAGCCGCTTATGAACACGGTCAATAGAAGCGAGTATTGTTCCAAAACCCTAGCAATGTTAGACAATCGTAGGGCAACCTGCGATTACATAAAAGTCCTGCCTTACCTCTTGTTTCACTAGTTTGATTGCTATCGTCTGTCATGTCTTGGAGAAGTTTCAGGATATCTTCAAGATATTTGTTAACTGGCTTAACAGCTTCAACCCTTGCACTACATCTTGTTTCAGACTCTGATTTTACAACCACAGTACGGAATTCTTGAGTTTTTGCCAGCGCTTAGTGGAATGAGAAAAAATACGTAGAGAGCTTCAATAGTTCCGAAAAACGTTACATTGTAGTATCCTGCTTGGCTGCCTGTACACCAACCAAATTGAGTGAATGATTATCGTACTTCACAAATATCGCCAGATTATTCTTTGCGCTTATGCTTTTGTGAACACCAGCCCGGTGCCCAACCATCACAGCTACGTTATCATAACATTGTGAACGACCACCCTGTAGATCTATATCGTCTGTTTCTAGCTGTTTGAGGATTTCATCAACTAAGCGTCGAGCGTCCTTTTGACTTATCTAGATGAAACCAAGGAAAGACTAACGCGAACTGATTTCCTCTCAAAATCAACTTCTACGTATCTCACTACTTCTGACATCTGCTCACGATGTGCCTGATCAGGAGTCGAGTCAAATATGAGACTTATTTTGATTTGCGCATGCTTCGCAATGAACTTTGGCGAACAGTGGTCGCCATTAGATGAATGACCTTATTTTGCAACCCGAGGTGAAAAGTAAGAGGTGGTTCCACGATGATTTTTAACTTGAGTGAGATGGTTATTCATGATGGGGTCAAATACGGTAAGGAGCTTAATTAATCCAAGGAGATTACCAACGTTATTGGATTCGAATCTATCGCATGTAGTAAGTGACTCCCTGTAACCTCGTAATGCAATATTTTGAGTGGCAAGAAATTTGATGCAGTGAAGGATTCTCTTTAATATATTACGCCACTTTTGTTTTTCTGTCTCGATCTGGGTTTGAAGTCCAGCGTCAATAATCCCTTTATTTGCTGCAAAATTTCTTTCCATTTCTTTCCACTTGGCGAAGCACTCACGATGATTCTTCGCATTTTCATGTGCAGTGAGCCTTTCAGGTGCTTTCCAGTGGGTGAATCCATCTTCGTGCACTAATGAAGATTGATTATCTAATTGTGAAAAGATAAGACTACAGATGCAAAGAGCAGATTTTTTAGACGGGGAATAGACTAATCATGAGCGAATCACTGCTTCATCGCGACTTCCCAGTTTCTTCTTAAACCAACTTTTGTTCATACAACGGTTATTTGTTGGCAGGAAAGGAATCTCAGTGTTTTGAAAATCTTTTAATCCCATTTTGATTATATCTGTTTTCAAACCATCTGACAGAATTGGTTTCCCAGTTTTCTTATCGAAGGGTAGAAGTCCAATATCATGCTGTTTAATTACTTCTGGCGTGACAGTAGTTGACTTTTTGTCGTCATCCACCATATCACCCCCATAAAATTTTCCTCCTTCGGAAATACTAATGTTTTATTCAAATTCTTCAGTAGCCTTAGAACTCGTAACCTCACTGCTCTTGATCTCGTCACACTCAGAATTATCTAAATTGATATCCTCCTTGTCTTGTGCTGAATTAGTGTTGGATACTTTCGCTTTTATTAAGCAGGTCGATATAGGCAATTCCTCAGAACACGTCGGACTTCCTGTAGAGGTCTTTTCAAGATACGTCTTGAAATATTTACTGGATTTTCGGGCTGCTTCCTCCTGCAACTTTCGTGTTTTCCGTCCTGCAACCCCACATTCTTTTTTCTTTGAAAACATTATTTAAAAACAATCACAGCACCGGAAATAAACAAACAAATAATATAGGTATTTTTTCAAATAAAAAAGGCGTTGTGTTCTATCCCAACAGACAGTTAGCAGCATAAAGCTTGGGTTAGGGCTATATGTATTGTATAGAGGTATAGGTCGAAACTGATGGTCGAAAAACATGGCGTGTCAGTCTTCGTTCACGCAGACACTAAAAGACGATCGGCGATGATACCCGAACCAATAAATAAACTTACAATCAACCTTATCCCCATGATAGTTATACAGTGCGAAATTGATTATCGCGCAGTCTCTTTGTAAACGTGCTAAGTAAATTTTATTAAACAATTGCGGAAGAGAACTTCGAGAAGATCCGAGAAGATTCGAGGCATATCATTTACGAGTGTTTATGTCATGTCTACCTAGTGTAGAAAGTATAAATTCAATAAATTAATGTATGTAGGTACCTACCGTAAAAATAAGTCCAATATTTATGTTCAAAGCACTATCTTTGATGGTAATATAATTTATCAAATCAAATAGCTTCACGCTCGCTCGCAACACATGCAAACAAAATACACAACTGCGCCACGCCAGTTATATGAGCCAACAACTACGCGAGTGAAAGCATTAAGGGGTAAGGCCACTGTAAATTTTTTGAAAAATCGATTTTTTTTTTATTGGCTTAAAAAATAGTTTAAACCCTCTAGAATAAGAAAAAAAAGGTCCTGTGCGAAAAAAAATTTGTTGTCCTTAGGAAATGAAGGTTGCCGCCAAGCGTGTCAAAACTTGCTCCGAAACGACTGCAATTATATCGGAGATGGCGATTCCAAAACTTTCAAAGGCATCGTGGATTCGAAGCCTTATGAAAATGTTGATGTTAAAAAAAAAGAGTGCATAGATCACGTGCAAAAAAGAATGGGCACTCGATTGAGAAACTTAAAAAAAGGAACAAAAGGTCTCGGGGGAAGAGGTAAACTCACTGCCAAATTGATTGACGAACTAAGCATTTATTACGGCTTAGCAATCCGTCGAAATTCCGATTCCATCAAAAATATGAAAAATGAGATCTGGGCAACCCTTTTTCACAAAATGTCAACGGATGAAAAGCCTCAGCACGAAAAATGTTCGGAGAATTGGTGCAGTTGGAAGAAAGCGAAAGCAGAAAATGCCTTGGATGCGTATCATCACAATCAGTCAATGAGTGAGGAGGTTTATCAAGCCATCAAACCCATCTACATGAAATTGAGCCGGGACGAGTTGCTAGAGCGTTGCTTGGGGGCCTATACTCAAAACAATAACGAAAGTTTCAACGCTACCGTTTGGAGTTTGGCCCCCAAATCATCCTCAAGCGGAAAAACTGTACTAGATATTGCGACGGATATCGCTGTTTGCATATTCAATGGCGGCCTTACCAACGTCTTGCAAATATTCAAGATGTTGGAGGTGGAAATTGGTGTACAGTTATATAATTTCTGCTTCGAAGCCGACGCCAAACGCATCACGCACGCGGAGACATCTCTGAGCGACGCGGCCAAAAGTGCGCGCGCGCTCCAAAAATCAACCAGGAAAGACGAAGAAGACGAAAATTTGGCTATCAAAGGACAAATGTATGGTGCTGGGATTGCAGACTAACGGTAAAAATTTTTTTTAACTTCTTTTTTTCATTTTTTCCAATAAAAAACTATTCGCAAAACTTTAAACGCGTTTTTCTCGAAAGATGGTTTTTCAAAATGGCACGCAGCATAACTCGAACAATTTTCATTTTTTTTACTTGAAATTTTAATCAGATGTGAACATTTACATTATCTTGAGAATGTCGATCGGAATTTTCAAGAACTTTATTTATTGATTTTTTATTAACAAAAAACTTGCCGTTTTTTTCGTCAAAAATCAATTTTTTTTTCAAACGCACGCCAAATCCACAAAAATTGATACTTTTTAAAATCCGATCGACATTCTCTAGCTATAGCCCTCTAGATTAATGGTTTTTTTTTTTTGTTCTAGATTCAAAAGTGCACCAGTGGTGCTGCGTGCCGGGGAGCCCTGGAAGCAAATATGTCCCGGGAAGATAGCTGTGGAACCGCCATTTTGTTTTTTTTTACTGTAAAAAAATTTTATAATAAAGTTTAATGTATGCCCGAAAACACCATTAAAAGTTTTTTTTTCAAATACCTTCAATTTCGGGAGCAAAAAATTAGTGAAAAAACCTTTTTTTTGGGCCGTTACAGTGGCCTTACTCCTTAAGGAAGCTTTCCAGTGTGACAGCCCGAAAAATCGCTGTTTTTCGCGATTTTTTTTTTTAAAGAAAAAATAATCTAATCGGTCTGGTTTTTTTTTGTATATTAATTGGGTATTGAAGAATACAAAACAATTTTTTAAAGATCGATTTATTTATTAATTAATATCTATAAAAATGATGAAACAATTGTTGCAGAAAATGCACTTGGATGTGGTGTCCACGTTGGGGGTCACAATTTTGATCTGAAACAAAAAACACAAAAAGATTATTGATCGGTATATAATTGGCTTTCGTGCTATGGAGGCTTTTTTTTTTTTTTTTTTGCAAAAATGGCGCCGGTTTGAACAAAAAGTATCGATTTTAGCATTTTTTTTGGCAGTTTTTTTTACAAAAAAATAGGAAGCTGTCAAAAAAAAAAGCTTCCATAGCACGATAAACAATGACGTTAAGAATATTGTGTAAAAAATTCAACTCGATAGCTTTAAAACTCTGCCCACCAAGTTGGACACCGTTTTGAAAAATGCTGTGTCGAGAAAAACGCGTTCAAAGTTTCGCTGTAGCTGTAGCGCTCCGTTGCCTTCTTCCAAGAAATGCTGTACAGTAACCGAAATAATCTGAATTTCGGCATGAAAATTTCAGGGAATATTCGGAAGAGTGTATACTATTCGATAAAGCAAAAAAAAATCGATTTTTTGAAAATTTCACACTGGAAAGCTCCGTTAAGACAGAATGGCACCCGAAGCGAAACTTCAACAATGTCGTGCGAGATTCGTGTAGTTTAGTTCCCGCGAATTCCGAAAACGCGCTCATCTCCGAATTTCCCGTGTTATGTATGTACGTATACGTACTCGCACTCAGGGGGCTGGCACCTCCTACCCCTTACCGTATTAAAAAATGCTACGCTTTTTGACAGCTTTATTTAGTTCCACCTCTCCCCGTGGCGCTAGTAGGTCACTAACAATATTCTTATTGCGCAGGCGCGAGGCCCACATGGCGTACTTAACCACCTAGACGCCGAATACGACTATTTTGACGTTTGGAGTTTAAGCCGCGGTGCGGAATTGATAAAATTACCGAAATTACTTATACTCGTGCGCTAATTCCGTGTGTTGTGCACGGTTGTACCTCAGGGTACCCGCGTAATCCTGGAAAAGTACATTATTCACCATACTAGCCGATCCTCGCATTCGAAGCTATGGAAAGCTTCGAATGATATGTGTGCGTGTGTGTATATACACATAGCCCCTGCGCGCGCATCAGGATTGTCGAGAACAACTAGCGCTGCGAGTGGCAGAGTAGGACACTATAAACAGAGGACATTTTGCGTAGAAAAAATTCTGAAAGACGCCAGCCCCCTGCTCGCACTCAAGGCCCGTCGAGGCCTTCCGGAGGCGCGCGACAATGTTGTCTACCGGTGGGTAGCGGTAGCTTGGACCGGTTCGACCCTACCGACTCAAGCCGGGGCTGTGTCGAAGTTTTGCTTCGGGTGCCTGAGCCGCCCAGAGCGGTGGCCGTCGTCGTACCACTCATTCCCTTCCGCGCTAGTTTGCGAAAGTTCACCACGCGTAGGAATCACGAGATTATTTGAATATCAATTATGTTGTTGGTTTATTTTGATTTTTAGGTCTGATAATTTGCGAATTCTGCGCCCTCCTTCGAATAGCGCCCAGGGCACGCGCCCTACTTGCCCCACCCTAGGTACACCACTGCGAAAACGGCGAGTAGATATAAATTATTTATAGTAATCTTTTTAAAAATACAAGGTCATCGAACGTTATATTGAAAGAGAAGTGACGATCAAGATTTACAAAAGAAGTTGGAGGTCAGACATTTTTTTAATACTTATTGGGTGCGAACCTTAAAAGTCGACGTTACAAGTCACCCGACATACTCATGCGGCCACATAGGCACTTTTGTATAGAAATTTCAAGACTGACACGTGTTTATAGCACTCTCTTAGGGAATGAGAGTTATTATGCTTTTGGTATATGGTATTGGAGGTTGTCCACATTTTACGATGAATTAACAATTTACCGTGTGTGCTTTGATATTGCTTCAAAGTGTTAAATCATATTAATTCGTTATATGCGCTTAGGTTATTGGAAAAAGATCGACAATCTGTTTCCATCTCTCTTTAAGAGCACCATCCGACCGGTGGCGCTCTTCTGGTGGTGGCTATGAGAAAGAAAAAATGTTATTTCGCCATACCAGCCGGTTTGTGGGGGTTTCAAGACCTGTATGTAAGACTGTGAATAGGGGTACATTGGTGCGTCGATATGCGCTGCTTGAACGTAGTCACGTATAGAGGTTTAGAAAAATAAAAAGTAACATTTGCGAACCAATTGTTGAATCGCCCTGCATGTGGTCCACCGAGCGAGCGAGTCGTCGAGCAAACCTGAGCGTGTGCCATTGACCCTTTTTTATGGACTTCAGGTAACGAAGTAATACTCTTTCCGGTCGTGCCTTGGGACGATGTGGATGTTGATAATTAAATCGAAAATGTTAATGCTACCTAAATTCTCATTTTGAATAAAATTGATAATTAACTGCTCGCTCGTTCCGTATGCGACGGAATAGCTTCTCCTTCGAAGATTGCTTGACGTGTTTTTATATCTCGTCAACCCGTGTGCTGGTGTAGCGTTTAGCCTGCTGACCTCTAAAGCAGAACATCGGGAGGTCGCGAGTTCGTTTCTCAGTCTCGTAGTCTCGAGAAAAAAATAAATGAAGGCCTGACATGTATCCAGTTGTACACGCATGTCACGCACACGGACCGGTACGTGCGTGCATCGTGTGTATATGCATGTAGCCCGTGATTTATTTCTCGACAAAACGTGACTACCTCCGAAAACTGGAGAGCGATCCTGGTACCGGAAAAATTTTCCGCAGATTCCCTATACCCATTGCAGAAATGCCGTGGCGAATGCAATACAGCGGGGGAAGTTGGCTGTGGCCGCTAGGTGGGGATGAGAGGTGGAATGTGGTGGGAACGTAGTAAGGGGAAAGACCCCGAACAATGGAATGTACAATAAAAAAAATCATACCTTTTCCGTCCACGATTTTTTAATAAAAATGAAAAAAAAAACGATAAGATCGCCAATTTTTTTAAAATACCGACATCAATGTTTTTCTTCCCAAACCAACGTGGTAGTCCAAAGCAAATAAACTTTCAATTGTTTTCCTCCAATATTGTTATTTACACAGCCATCATTTTTTTCATCGCTCTTTTCACGACTTATAGCAGAAAACCGAAAATGCTGCTACCTTCGAGGTTAGTATTTTTAAGACGGGGGGAGGGTGGATTTTCTCAGCAAATTTCGGATATTTTGAAATATTCTCATATACCTACTATTATATGTATTTTATCTAAATTTCTAGGTTTTAATGTCCTAACACCTAGAAAGTTCCTTCGTTTCGGGAGGAACAATAGAGAAACTTCCTGTAATCTTCCTTCCTTTCCTAGAACCTAGAAGTTTATTATTTATTTTTACTAATTAAATCCAGGAATTAAACCTAGAAATTTATCTTAATTTGATTATTTATTACTCAATACTTCTAATACTTTGCAGAACAATATCAATGCTGAAAAAATCTGGAACTTTTATAAGTCTTGTTAAGGATTTTAACCAAAAAGTGCTTCAAAACGCGATTTTCAAGGTTAATTTTTTTTAACTCCCCCAAGAACAAACCCCCCAGATCCCCGGAAGGGCTCGCACCGCCGGTTGAGCCTAGGGGCCTACAAATCCTAAATGTGGCTCTGAGGCATAATGCACCATTGGACGGTCGACCGCTTGAAGTGTATAAGTGGCTGTAGAAGTCGAAATACTTGAATTTTTCAGTCAAATGTTAACATAACTTTATTGAAGAAATAGATGATCGTAATGTGCAAAGTTGAATCGTTTATTTAAAAAATCCACATCTAGATAATCCGTTTTATTGATATAAACTGTGGTATAATTGCAGAAAATGTGCAAATGTTTGCGTCGAGACACTGCCGCCTCATTTATATTTCACAAATATTTTCAGCCGTATTATTTAATCACTTTGTGTTCGAGTTTAACTTAGGCAACATTTTTTCATCAGAATTTATGTTAAGTACTTAATAAAAATTTTCGGGTGTACAAAAGCTTCGTGTCTGATTACTTCGAACAGGAATTCTTATTCACTTACTTTGAAAGTACATGACATCGCAAAGTGATTCATGTCACCACAATGCAATACATCAAAGACTTGTTAGGCAGTATGATTATGGTGCTTTTAAATAAATTTGGTTGCGCATAGATTAAGACATACTGTCGTTAAAGTTAAAGAGCAAGTAAGAAGCAATTGCTCGTCTTTTTAAAAACCCAATTGTATTTGTTTCATTTTAGACTCACCTCGATGTTTTCTAGCTAGTACAAATATAACTGCAATCACCTACAGCTCTTTGCACATTTTAGAAGGTACCCTTGACACTAAAAACGAAATGTGCTCAGTAGCACTGTCTGTGCAATAATATAGTTTCCTTTAGAATGCAGGAAACGTTATCTAATTCAGCGCTTATGTGTGAACGGCAATTTAAACGTCAGTAAGGGATTCGAGAACGTCAATACACAGTAATTATTTGTGAATATGCTATGAGAAATTTAACAGCACTCGTCGGCCGCCCCCGTCTTTATTTTTCTTTTTATTGTGTCGACGTGCATGGGGTTTAGCATCGATACGTGCTACCTCGTAGACACGCCGACTCAGAATTTGACGAGACTTAAAATAGAGATGGACGTACACCAGCGCTATTATAAAATCAATGAAATCTTGATGAGCGCCATCGGACAGTGGCCATACCAGACCAAACGAGCGAGAAATGGTTTTATGACTCTCTTGCTTATTATATTCTCGAGTATATGTGTTCCCCTAACAATAGCCGCAGTGAAACATAGGAATGACCCGGACGTCTTTATTGAGTGCGTTCCCCCTTTTATTGTTTTACTTATATGCTTCGCAAAATTGATAAATTGCATGGTAAACGCAAATGAGGTTAGTTTAAAAAATCGAAGTTCGTTCACGAGAAGAGTCATCTATTAATTAGTAACGGGTTCACGTGGACGGACAGATGCGAGCGTTGTTAAATAGTATGGCTAAACATTGGGAAGTGTGGGCTCACGATCAAGCAATTGCGATTCTTCATGAATACTCAGAGACTGGACGAAAGATGACAATCACGTACGCAGGTCGAACGAAAAACGGTAGAACAATTCGGTGTTGGGAGATTACAATATCTTATAAGAAATGAAATAATTGTTACCTACAGTTACAATCTATTCGGCCGCTATGATCTTCTTGTTACAACCGATAATGCCAAAAATGATTGACGTACTTTTGTACAATGGAACGGAACCAGGAGAATTTCCATTTCCGGTTTATTACTATGGATTTGATGAACAGAAATATTACTTTTATGTCATTGGCTATACGTACATGTGCGTTTCTATGGTCATTTTAATCCTCATAGCTGGAGATACAATGTTTATTGTTCACGTACATCACTGTTGTGGAATATTCGCCGCTGTGGGGTATGACTTTTGTCTTCTATTAACTTTTGGATATATTTGATCATTCTCTCTCTCTCTCTTTCTCCTAATTTTCATAATTTCCCTAGACACAAATTAGAGCGAGTAAATGAACTTAAAAGATCAAGGGAGAGAAGGGGATCGCATTTTCAGTATCTGGCCGCCTGCATTGATCGGCACAACGAAGGCATTGAGTAAGATCGTGTGCAAAGTTGGATTTTTTCAAAAGAATAAATCACGTCAATAGCAACCTCAACTTCGTCAGATTCGCGAAACTGATTGACTCAGCATATGCGGGATGTTTTTTCTTCGTTGTGGGATTGAACATGCTAATCATGAGCACGACCGCACTTCAGGTATAATCGTTATTTAGAATTAGATATTGAATTAGCTGACTTCCCATTTTCTATACAGATCCTCACGAAAAGTAACGAACCTCAAGATACCATACGATTAATAGTTTTTGTTGGCGCTCAAATGGTTCATTTATTCATTGAAAACTATTTTTCGCAAATCTTGACTGATCATAGTATTGGTATCTGCCGCTATATGTAAGTAAAAAACCGATTGAAAAGGAATGCACGTTCAAGAAGGGCTTGAGAAGAAATATCTTTCTTCATCCAGCCAAAATGGAAAGTGGTACGAGACTTCTCTCAAATCACAGCAGCTTATACGGCTTATATTGATGCGGAGTATAAAACCTTGTGAAGTGACAGCAGGCAAAATTTGTGTCATGTCCATTGAAACTTTCGGAGCGGTCAGAACTATACATTTTATTCGTTCAGTCTTATTAACGATTAGTGTCTGAAATTAGTCGTGTAACATTATTATATTGAAGGTCGTCAAAACGTCGGTATCGTACTTCACGCTGCTGCGTACTATGCAGTGACAAACGAATCGCACACCATCCAACTCCAAGACTTCGACGATCCGATCTGAGAATATATGCACGCATTAGAATAATAATCAGGGTTGAAAGGAATCTCATTGTGAACTTATTGCGTTCAGTACTCTATACACTTTAATATAATTTTTTCTCTCTTGACTCTGCAGGCAAACTTTCTCAACCGTTCTTTTTCTGGCAGGCTGCGTGAATCTTGATCATACGTTGTCATTCAATATCGAGTCGTGAACATTTAACTACGTGACCGAGTATCCGATTGACGAGTGTGGGAAAAATGGTCGTTGGGCATTTAACGAGCTCTGAATAATGAATGAAACTTGATGTCAAGTTGATGAACATTAATGTAAATGACTATTGCAAATCGTTCATTTTGTAGGGAAAACACATACATAAACAACAAAATTAAACGAAAAACGTAGGTAGTTCGAACTCTGAGTAAAACGTCGAGTTGTTGATTTATCCCGCGTCCTCTTTGGGGTAAGGGCGGCTAGCACATTTACAGTTTTAACAAGGAGACGGCACGACCGTGGGCTCGGGGATTTGGCCGAATTTTTTTGTGGTGAAAGAGGACCCCTAGCATCTCACGTGGTTAAAGTAGTAGGACGCATTGCTCGGAAAATTCTGAGAAAAATCGATTCAAACTTTCTTAGGCGCCGTATGAGTTTAAAATGTCAGGCACTTGTCGAGCCGCCGTTTAGTCTAGACGGTTAGGGCTCGGTCTTTTGCGCCGGAGGTCTCGCGTTCGATTCCTCCTTCGGATCTTATTTTTTTTTTGTTATCCCAACAATTGTTCAAAACGTTTCTCATCCCTACATTATTTAAAAAAAATTATTTACATGATTTTTTAAAAATTATTTTTATTTTTTAAAAATTATTTTCTTTTTTTTCCCATAAAACAATTCAAACGGTGGGTTCTTTATTTTTCATTGTAAAGTATATGAGGAAGAACATTGGGTTTTTAATGAGAATAACAAAGTCGATGAGGAAAAATTCAATTTTTATTCATATAATAATTTTATACGAAAATATGCCAACTTGCTCTGTAAAAGTAATTCCTCCAAAATGCACGACCTTGGTGCAACCTTGTGACGTTTACTTTTACAGACAAGTTAAAAATTTCATACAGCGCTTGCAAAATTGTAGCGAATTGTTAGGACAGAATCGTGAAATTAATTCCCGGGAAGATTGTATAAAAATCCGTTCAATAATTCACCATCAACTATCGTTACCAATATTCCGAGACATGATTCAATACGCCTGGTTTGCCTTAAAATTATCAGTTACTAGAAACATTTTCATGAATGGTAATGGGACATGTTTTTGTACGGATGTATTCCAAACTCCCTGCGATTGTAAAAAGTCCGCTTTTATATGTTGCGCAAGATGTCGCAAAAATATTATTGCTTTGTTTGTTTCTACGAGAATTATCACTGCGGTTTTTGTATATAATTATTCTATGAATAAAAATTGAATTTTTCCTAATCGACTTTGTTATTCTTATTAAAAACCCAATATTCCTCCTCATATACTTTACAATGCAAAATAAAAAACCCACCGTTATAAATTGTTTTATTGGAAAAAAAAGAAAATAAATTTTAAAAAATGAAAATGATAAAAAAATAATGTAAATAAATTTTAAAAAATAATGTAGCGATGTGAAACGTTTTGAATAATTGTTGGGATAACAAAAAAAAAATAAAAATAAAAAACAGATCCGACGAAGCAATCGAACGCGAGACCTCCGGCGCAAAAGACCGAGCCCTAACCGTCTAGACTAAACAGCGGCTTGACAATTGTCTGACTTTTTAAACTGATACGGCGCCTAAGAAACTTTGAATCGATTTTTCTCGGAATTTTCCGAGTAGTGCGTCCTACTACTTTAACCACGTGAGGTGCTAGGGGTCCTCTTTCACCAGAAAAAAATTCGGCCAAATCCCTGACTCCACGGTCCTGCCGTCTCCTTGTCAGTAAACTTTATTTTTCTTTATGTTTCTTCTTAACAATCAGTAAACATATTTTAATACTTTAAAGATATTTTAAAGTTTTAAATATTTTTTACATTTTTATCATTTAGTAAACATATTTTAACATAAACATAAAAAAATATTAGAATACATTCAAGCAAATATGACTAAAAAAGTGAAATAGGTATAAAACAATAGTCACATTTTAGTATTAGTCGATTTTACTCACGAATAGTCACAAAACACGATATACATACCTTGATTTTTTTTTGAAACCCGTGAAATTTTGTTTTGTTTGCCACACGAGCCGTGCGGTCGGTCGGAGTTGAGTTTCACGACTGCGGCAAGTCGGGCGGGTCGGAGACAACGTCCCCACGTCGCGAAACTACGGTAAGTTTAAACACGTTAGTAATACGGAGGATGCCCGCTTTAGGCCGGGTGCCCACTTTGGGCTCCCTTCCTCTCATTGCAATTTCGCTTGTATGATTGTCTTTGTTTATGCAACCGACCGGACCCCAAAACTCATGGCTGCGGTCCGGTCGCACGCCAATTTTTATGGAAAAAACGAGGTTTTTGCCTATTTTTTGCCGTTTTTCAGGCTTTAAATGGATTTATCACTAATGGAATGTTAATTAAATCAGATGGCTCACAAACGATTTACTTTCTTATGAAAATACAAAGAAATGGAGTATGTTAAAGTCCATTTATCCCATAAGGACTGGTTTGATGACGAAGAAAAGCACGGAGTGCATATACACCCCAGTCATGCGTTTGATGGTAAAAAAATAAATCATGAGTTTTAGGGTGAAATATCGTTATCGTAAAGATCATCGCGTTACCGTGCGCTGTTTGCAAGTTTTAATATAAACGGATCGGGAAGCATTGTTCTTTGACCGCAGGAATTAATCTACCGCCGTGTGTACCTAAGAAAATAAAAATTGATTCAAGAAAAAAAGCATTAGTATTATTTAAGACATTTTCTACCTCTCGTTGTGCTATCAACATTTTTATAATAAATATATTTTTCCATCACTACGTATTGCATTATTTTTATTTTTTGCGACATTTTTCACCGGTTATTATGCAATTAATGCACATTGTTCATTGTGCATTGCTATATTGAAAATATTCTTCAATCTTTACGCATGTACGGAGATCTCTCTGGTTTAATCAATTTTACATCTCTCTTGCACGCAGCTTACTTCTCAAGTATCATTCTGCCTCATACATAGCTCACGTCTCGAGGTCTTAGCAATAGTCCCGCCATCCCTGTTTGCCCATGCTTTTGTAGTCAGTTTTTTAAATCTCTCCACAAGAGTTAGGACTCCTCCTACTCTAGGCTACGATTTGAGAGGTACGCTTGGCCCATCCGCGTTTTTTTTTTACATGTTTTGCCACTACGCAACATTGGTGTAGAAGAGTACGGTGCGACAAGGACAGAATAGCTTTTGTCTGTCTCATTACTGATGGAGGTGCATGCGCCGTCGTCCTTACCCCTAACCTAGTTGATCGCATATTTGATAGGGATGCGAGAAAAAAAACAAATGAATAAATATCAAGCTTACGGAAGACCAAAATGATTGATAGACACCATCAGAATTGTGCTCACCATGTGCATGTCATATAACAATTCTGTAGAACCAAGCAGCTATGATGAACATAAACAATCTTTATGCCAAATTATCAAATCCTCGGTTGGCTAAATGATTAGCCGTAATTTTTCAACCCCAAGCTTCAGGGTTCTATTCTTGAAACGAGTTTTTTTTCTGGTAATAAAATTGTTTATTAAATCAGATATGTTATATACTTTTTTATTCCATTTTTTGTTACATTTATTCATAAGTGTCTTTTGGTATACATATTATCGGTGTATTTAAATGATTCGATTGGTTGGGTAAGCTCTTTTCCAGTTTCTACAGTCTTCGGATTAATTCACGGACAGCGCGTTATCGCCATAAAGTCTTAAATAAATCCATGAATAAATCTCGCCATACAATGAAGACGTTTTTTAAAGTGGTATATTTTCGTTGAAAGTTCGGGCTTGACTTAATTTTACCAGTATACGGCGATATATTCGTACGTGATTATAGACGAAAAGCAATTAATTGTTAAACATTCAAGTTCGTGAATGAAATACTTCAAGATTATGAGATGAAAAACGGGCGGAGGTTATGGTTCACTTGGTTGTACGGGAGATAATAAGCGGCAAGGGTGGAAGAGTGAGATGACGGACGACCACGGGTCGGGCTGGGTACCCTTCGATAGCAGTGACGCCTGTGGCGGCTAGCGGAATAAAAAGTGGATCGCGGAAGGGTGCCTCACGGTTCCATAGAAATCGGGCTCCGTTTCCAGACCTGTAGGTAGACCGTGCTCTAGCTCCTCTGGTCTCGGACAGGCCCCTGACCAGAACAGCTTTAATGCACCTCCAAATGTCGCGCTATGAGTCATGTACGCGGCCATACCCCTGACACTGCAGACCTGTCCCATGGTAAGAAACGATGCGAACGATGTGCTCTACGACCGATGTATTTATAGTTAACCGAGAACTCGACCACCAACGCCACACAATATACACTTATTACAAAAATTCAGGGGACAGTAAAATTTCAACATTTTTTCATTGATTTTTGAATAGCTGCAATTTCGTGAAAATTGGTCGTATCGTAAAAAAATGGGGTTTTAAAGCTCGAAATCTCTAGTTTACGAATCTTGCCGGTAAACATTTTTTTCAGCAACACGCTCGGCGTGAATCTACACGGAGAGAATTAAATGTTAAAAATTACCGTGCAGTAACGGTAACCAGATGACAACCCTGAAACTTCGCTTATTATTGTTGGGTAGAACACAGATTTTCACGAAAATAAAATAAAATTTCTTCTTCAGATAGAAAATTTTACCAGATTTTCTAGTAAATTTCGATGTGTAACAAAATACGCAAAACTTAAATTTGAAAAATATATAATATCAGCGAAATTTTACTGTGCATTTTAGTATTTTATGCCTTTCAGAAATGTCTATAAAAAAGTATCGTCTTAATAAAAGTTATTTTAAGATTTATTATAAAATTTAATGAATGTTATAGGAAAATGTATTGTGCTCTCGGTAAAAATTATCGTGCGCGCTTGGTTAAAATTATCGTGCGGTACGGTACGGAAATTTTGAGGCACTGCATTGTAAAAATTCCCCTTCATTCCTTTCACTTCAGAATGGTATGGTGGTGGGGGTAAGTAGGGGAGCGCGATTTCTTTATGGCACGATGGGACTTCCCAAAAAAATTTCGTCTAAACTGCGTACATCGCCGGTTCAGTTTAGCCTGAAGCCTCAGTCGCATGCAGTGTCTCGTTGCGAAAAAGTCAAACGTACCGATCGTGTTAAATGATGACGAAGTAATATGTGCGCAAAATAGTCACATCACTCGAGCCTACGATGGTACAAAATGTATTATAAATAAATGTTAGTATTAAATGAAAAATAAATTCTAATGATTAAATTTGTCTCCTTATCCATTTGTTGACTATACCAATTTATATAGAAGAAAAAAATGTTCCCAACAAAAAACAAACAGCATTAATTTGTACCAATTTTTCAATAGTAAATAATATTCATTATTATTATTATGGTTATTGTTATTTCGGTTATTATTATGATTATTATAGCACCAGTTTTTGAAGAAAAAATACATTTTACTAAGGATTTCTTCAATCGAAGAATTTAAATTTTACCAGCCTTATAGGGAATTGTTTTTGAGGATTCGGCTTCGATCCGGCCAGTGAAGGTTATTCCAAAGTCAACAGTGGAATTAGAAGATGTTTACGTTTCGGCCCTCTGGTTCGGGTCCTCTTCAGAAATTTTATTTTTCTGTATATAATATGATACACATTTTGTCATAATAATGTTTTTACATTATTATGACAAAACAAACATTATTATGACAAAATGTGTATCATATTATATACAGAAAAATAAAATTTCTGAAGAGGACCCGAACCAGAGGGCCGAAACGTAAACATCTTCTAATTCCACTGTTGACTTTGGAATAACCTTCACTGGCCGGATCGAAGCCGAATCCTCAAAGACTATCTTTTCATCTACACGGCCGCACACATCTCTGACTCACTTATAGGGAATTTTTCTTCCGAGGTTGACGCAGGTGAATTTTACTGTGCAGCACCGTAAAAATAACGTACGGCGCGGTTGGTAATTTTTAACCGACAGTAGGTAAATTTTCGAACATACATGCTAAATTTTACTGTCTCCAATTTTTACCCTTCTTGTATAGTAAAATTTGAACTACGTATTTGAAATTTTCTGTAACGTGAGTTAAAAAAAACTTGACGCATACGAATTATTATGTTTTTCTCACTTGTCACCTCATTGAAATATATCACGGTAATTTTTACCGTGAAATTCACCACAAAAATTACTTTTTAATTCTCTCCGTGTACGAAATAGCACGAGCAAACAGTTTTGAATTGTTTTTTTCAAAAATTGTCCATGGTTTCAGAAAAATGTTTTGAGCTTGATCAATACTGAGGTCATTTAGCCTGATTCTTCAAAATTTTGAATTTTTTCTTTTTCCAAGATTTAAAGAAAAGTTATTGCGAAACTGTAAGAAAAAATAACGGAATTTTTTTTTTCATTTTAATCATTATTAATTGACATTTGAGGAACAATAAAAGTGTTCTTTTCATTTTTGACAAAACTTTGACGATTCGGTCAAAAATAACGGTTCAGCCGATCAATTTTAAATTGTGGAGGGTCTTCGGGCATGTATTGAACTAAAAAAAAACCTAGAAACATGATTCATTTTCGCAATATTTGCAAAGTTGACGTAGATGTTCCAAAACGGAGAAAAACGTCATTTTTCGTACTTTTTCAAATCAATATAAAGGTTTTAAAAAACCTCTAAAGTATCAAAAGGTGCAATTATAGAATTTATTCCAGTTTACGAAACCCACCTTTAGCGCGCTGTACGATCATTTGTTCATGAGATATTGATGATTTATGAAAAAAGCTCCTTTTTTCTTAAAGCGCCGATATCTCAGCGACAAAGGGTCGTACAGAGGTCCAAAAACTACCGTTTTGAAGCTGAAGAATCAGGATAAATGACCCAAGTATTGATCAAGCTAAAAAAAAATGTTTTGAGCGCGTGGATGATTTTGAAAAAAAAATCGAAAATGTTTGCCTTGCGCTATTTCTTGGATTCAGACCAAGCGTGTTGCTTAAAAAAAAAATTACCGGTGAGATTCGTACACTAGAGATTCCAAGCTTTAAAACCCCATTTTTTTACGATTCGACTATTTTTCACGAAGTTACAGCTATTCAAAAATCAATGAAAGTATGTTGAAATTTTACTGTTTCCTTAATTTTTGTAATGAGTGTAGTTATACTCGAGCGACAACGCTGGGGACAGAAAGTGATTACTTTCTTACCATGGGAAAAGTCTGCAGTGTCAGGGCCTGGTCTCGAGCTACGTCGAAGAGTCGAGTCATGGAGACTATACTAGAGGAGTCCGAATCTCGGTCTTACATACAGGTCTTGAAACTCCGACGATTTGGCTGGTACGTCCAAATACATTTTTTTTGTCATTCCCGTAGCCGATACAAGTTGGCCGCCATCAGTACAGTAGTACTCGAAGAGAGAGGGAAACAGACTGTCGGTCTCTGTCTAATAACTAGGGGTGTGCGGGTAGCAGAATTGGTCGGGTCGGGTCGGGTCGGGTAATTAGACTATGATTCGGATCGGGTACCCGAATTTTTCGGGTAGCCCGAATTTTTCGGGTAGCCCGAATTTTCCGGGTAGCCCGAATTTTCCGGGTAGCCCGAATTTTTCGGGTAGCCCGAATTTTTCGGGTAAATTCGGGTTCAAAAAAATCAGTTGGCACTGAACAATTCATAAAAACTCACCGGGTTGGTCAATTTCAGCCCCCCCCCCCTGTGCTTATTCGAAGCGAGAAGAATGTAACTTTTATTTGACGTTTTGAAATTAAAAATACGTCAGAAGAACTCCTAGCGAAAATATGTTTAAAATTGAAATATTATTTCGATACGATCCGCGAAAATTGACCTTTTTCACTCCACCCTACAGAGTGAAAAAGGTCAATTTTCGCGGATCGTATCGAAATAATATTTCAATTTTAAACATATTTTCGCTAGGAGTTCTTCTGACGTATTTTTAATTTCAAAACGTCAAATAAAAGTTACATTCTTCTCGCTTCGAATAAGCACAGGGGGGTGGCTGAAATCGACCCACCCGGTGAGTTTTTATGAATTGTTCAGTGCCAACTGATTTTTTTGAACCCGAATTTACCCGAAAAATTCGGGCTACCCGAAAAATTCGGGCTACCCGAAAAATTCGGGCTACCCGAAAAATTCGGGCTACCCGAAAAATTCGGGCTACCCGAAAAATTCGGGTACCCGATAGAGGCGGGTAATGCAAAAACGAAGCCCGTCGGGTACCCGACCCGACCCGAACATCGGGTACCCGAGTCAATCGGGTACCCGCACACCCCTACTAATAACCGAAGCGCATTTGATGAATTAATAGTCCAGTCATTACGTACATTCAAAAAAGAAAATGAATTTGCGCTTCTAATTTTTTAATATGTTGTAGGGGATACCTAGAAAAGCTTAACTTGAGATTGTCGACCAAGCTTTCCTAGGAGCTTTCGCCGCCATGTTGAAAAAAGGGGTAAAATTTGTTTCTCGGCAATAACTCGGCTATCCGATGAGATTTCGAAAATTTTTGTAGGACACTTTTTGTAGCTTTCTTTGTGCTCTACAATAACGCCTGAATCATTTTTAGCGTTTCATGCATCGTTATCGAGATATCGATCGATAAAGTCAAAAATTTAGGACATAATTTTTGTTTTTTGCTTTTTTTTTCTTTGGGTCTTAATAAATATGAAAAATTGTGGAATTCAAACTTGTAGAGCATATTCAGACCTACAATTTCCTTCTTGGATTTTTTTATGTTGGACAAAAATTACGATCTCCAGCGCGCCGCAAAGTCGGTGAATCCACACTCAGCGTCGAGCGAGCTGCTCGCTCGGTTGTGTCTGGATGTCGAATCGAATGGGAAATTGTTCAGGAAATTGATGGGATAAAAAATAAGTACATAGAGCAACAAATTAAGGATCACACAATAGTAATTTATTAAACAAATAATTTGTTTGTGCAGTAAAAAATATTATTTTTTTACAATACAAAATAAACAAAACAAAATAAACGGAAAGAAAAATATTTTTTTCTGCACTCGAGACACGAACGATGGACTTTTTTCATGTCTTTTTTCGCTTGGATGGTCCAGGCTGAAGATCTTCGTCCTCCGTAAACTCTTCGAGTTGTTGTGTCTGTTGAAACGTTGGAAATGATGCTGATTCGATGAGAGCATCGTCATCATCATCGTTACAGACATCGTCGTCGTCGTCGTCAAGCAAAATGTCGACTCTGGCGACGTTACTGCATGTTTGCCCACTGCAGTGCATGCAAATAACGGAGCAACTGATTCCCGCTTTTCTGCACCCACAGGCGGCCTCACAATTTCCTTTACACTTACAGGAAATGAGCTTTAATAGTTCAGGCGGAGCGGGTTCGGCGGTGCTGGTGATTGGTTCGAGCCCTCGATTGGTCTGTCGCCAACCCCATCCTTGTGGATCCTTGAAAAATCCGAGCCAGGTTTGAACTTGGAGATACGTCCGGAAAATGTGTTGACGCACAGCGCTTTTGGTTGGCGGGAGTAGTGAGAGGTGATTCACTTTATTCGCTGTCATTGATTTTGCGAAGCGATGGAATCGCAAAATATTTATGGACTTCTCGTGCTTATCACCACCATATAGGGCGATAAGGAATTGCTCTCCCGCGCAAGTGAGAACCTCCGGATCGACCTTTTCTTGTTTGAATAATTCCACTGATGACCGTAGCTCTGGATTTTTCTCGAGAGTGTTAATGAACTTCGACTTGCCGATGTTATAGAAAGATGATGTCGTGTCGCAACCGCTAAAAGCGTGAATGAAAAGAATGTGCTCCAGAACTGACTTGTGTTTGAAACTTTGCGGCGAGTACAACTTTTCCGGCGTATTTCCTTTTGCTGGTTTGCGGAAAAATATATTATTTTTATCCGGAGCAAGCCCGGCGAGTAAAACCAGAAGATCGATATCTTCGCCGACGATTTCCACGGAGTCATGACTCGACGCTTCTTTAATTGCCGTGTTCACAATAAGAGTATCCGCGTCCTCAAAAGCCTGCTCCACTTTTATTCCGGTCGTTGTAAAGTAACGGCAAAGCATTTGTATTAGTTGGTTCTTGTTTTGATCCCTTGTGAGAAACTTCTCCTGGCTAACTTTTGGAGTAGTTGTCTCATCGAATGTGAACTCCGGCGATTGGTTTTTTCTCGAACGTCGTACTCTTTCCGAAGTTTTGGTTCCAGCGAGTGTCATATCAGTCGGATAACCGTCGAATATGATTGCAACCTTTCCTTCGAAGTTATGTTGTACGTATCTGACGTATTTCTGGCAGATAAGGTCAAACGTTTCGATTCGACCCCACACAACTTTGTGGAGAAGGAATCCACCGTCGATTATGCAATGATGTCTGTTGGAACGTTGTAAATTTTCGGTCAAAGGTTCGAAGGCTTTGTATAATAATGACTTTGTTCCTTTCCGCATTCCTTCTTCGGTGAACAGCGACAGCGGGAACGGAGCAAGTTCGTATGCCAGAAAATGTTTCAGATCAGTCTCGGAATTTTTAGCAATGCACATTCTTTGAAAAAGTAGCAGTGGGTTGATCGGAACTGGTGACGAGTCGACTTTAATGCTGGTAGTTACTGCCGATAAGGGAAGCACTTTATCCTTTCTCTTGAAAGACAAGGATGCGAAATTTGGTCCGACGATTTTAGGACGTTATCTTTCATAGACTTTTCTCGAACCGTTCGAATTGCGTGTCGTCGATGCATTGGTGTTTTTGTTTGATCGGAAAACGGTACTCCACAAAACAAACATTTATTTTTAAAATCGAAACGGTCTTCGAGCTGCTGTTGATGTTCGGGTTCCGGTTCAGGTTCAGGTTCCTGTTCTTCCGAGACTGATTTTGTTCGACGAGCGACAAACGACGCGAGTCTTTCGTTCGCATAATTCTTGTAACACGCCCTATGCACACTCACAGATTCGACACTTTCTAGCATGCGTTGATGGTCCACATGTCCTCTTTTCTCACTCACCGTCAAGAGAGTTCGAACAGCTCTTTTTTTAGCAACATAAATGTCGTCGATTAACGTTTTTTTATAAATAAAACAGTCTCCCATGGTCACAAAATTGTTGAAACACGTGTGCTCACTTCGAAAGGCTCGAGGCAACTAACCGAGATGCTACGAAAAGAAGAACACGTTTCAACACGTAGACCCTAACAAAAGGGTCCCTTTATACCTGACCCCTCCAACTCCAACGGACGCTCTATGCGGGCACTCCGTTATAATGAGTTTACAGCCAACTAGATATCGAAATTTTTGCCCAGAATATCGGAACCCTCGATTTACACTACGCACAGCAAAAACTCAACACGATACGATATACTAACTTGAGCGCGCTCGACGCTGAGCGTGGATTCACCGACTTTGCGGCGCGCTGGAGATCGTAATTTTTGTCCAACATAAAAAAATCCAAGAAGGAAATTGTAGGTCTGAATATGCTCTACAAGTTTGAATTCCACAATTTTTCATATTTATTAAGACCCAAAGAAAAAAAAAGGAAAAAACAAAAATTGTGTCCTAAATTTTTGACTTTATCGATCGATATCTCGATAACGATGCATGATACGCTAAAAATGATTCAGGCGTTATTGTAGAGCACAAAGAAAGCTACAAAAAGTGTCTTACAAAAATTTTCGAATCTCATCGGATAGCCGAGTTATTGCCGAAAAACAAATTTTAAGCGTTTTCCAAGATGGCGGCGAAAGCTCCTAGGAAAGCTTGGTCGACAATCTCAAGTTAAGCTTTTCTAGGTATCCCCTACAACATATTAAAAAATTAGAAGCGCAAATTCATTTTCTTTTATTTGCCTTTTTTTCGGACGAAATGACTGGACTATAATACGATTTACCACTTTAAGGCCTTATGCCACAGTAACGGGTATAAAATCATGTGCGAATTTAACCATTTATTTTCGTACGAAAAAGTGATTCACTCATAAAATTAATTACACCTCTATTTAGTATGAATATCAAGCTGCTAGAACATATATATATTTTTTTTCGATGTACAGAATGGCCGACTACTCGAAACTTCTCGAAACAGTTTTTTTCCAATTGGCGTGACAAATAACTTCAACAATTCTCACTCGATTTACTTCAAATTTAAAAATTATGTTCCTCATTGCATTTTGCAGAGAAATACTTATGGAATTTCGGATTAATCGAAAACTTTTCATTTTATGAGCAGTTATAACTAAATTTTTCACTGAAAATTCATTTCTTAAGTTCAAATACCTACAACTTTTGAATAAAACAATATTTCTTAAATTCTGTACGTACTTATTTAAGTATTCTAATGTAGATTGACGAGAATTTTTGCTTTTTGTTCTAGGTAAAAATTGTGGATACTAAATGTCACGCCGCGGAGCGCCTAAAAAAAGATAACAAAAGAAAATATTAGTAGTCGGCCATTTTGTACATCGAAAGAAAAAATATATTTCCCAACAGCTTGATATTCATACTATACAGATGTGTAATTAATTTTATAAGTGAATCACTTTTTCATACGAAGAAAAATTGTTAAATTCGCACATGATTTTATACCCGTTACTGTGGCCTAAGGCCTTAAAGCGATATCAAATCACACGCGCGATATTGTTAGTTTATCATCGTCAAACGTACGCAACCTCCGATACAATACACCAGAAGCATTATAACTCTCAATCTCTAAGCGAGTGCTATCAACACGTAACAGTTTTCAAAATTCTCTACCAGAGTGCCTATGTGGCCGCATCAGTAAGTTGTCCGACTTGTAACGTCGACTTTTTGGGTTCATATTCGATAAGTATTCAATTTTTCTGATCTACAACTTTCTTTTGTAAATCTTGATGGTCACTCATTTTTCAATATCATACAACGTTCAATAACGTTGTATTTTCGAAAGAATACAGGCTTCCGATTTTTTCCGAACCCGTTCGTCCTTTGGCACGCGGGACACCGACCGTTTTATAGTTTCACTTTCATTGCCCGGGTTACATTTTGTTACGACGCACGACGTCGGCATGGTATCCACTTCCTAATGTTCGCGGTTTCCAGAATTGGTCACATACACGATCACAAAAACAAATAGTAACAAAACTAGAATTAATAGTACGCAGTTAATCGATCAACCACGAGGCAAATACAGGAATTAAGGTGATGCGCCACACGCCTCCGACCGCTTCGAAATTTTGCAATCAGAATTGTCCCAAACGGAACAACCGGTTGGAATGAAATTTGGTGTGTGCATGCAGGACACTTGCTCCGAGGTGATGGTCCATTATACACAATTTTAAAAGAAATGTACATTTTGTGGTTAACGTGCGAAAAATGGTGAATTATTAACCATTCTATCGCATTTTCGGTAATTTTCTGAGAACCATCCTCTGGACCGTGAAAACGCACACATTTAAAGCTTTGTTTTACCTGTTTTCATGAACAAATAGCGGAGAAAAAGCATTTTTAAATTTTTACATAAATGTAGCCAAAGTCTACCAACAAAGCTCAAAATATTAGGTACTGGAGCGAGAATGCAGTTCAACCGTTTTCTCACAGGCGGGGCGCAGCCACTTCGTCCTGTTTGTACCGACCGCGCTCGCTTTCTTCCGGAACTATAACTGCGAAAATTCGTTCGAAATATATTTCATACTATGTGTAATTGTGTGTGATAGGGTGAATTTTTTTTTTCGTCGCGCTGTCGTGAGTTTTTTCGACTATGAAGAACGAAAGGAGCCCGGTGGTCGAGGGCTCCGACGAGAAATCACGACAAAAACATAATCGACGAGAAAACCGCTGCGGCCGATTACAAGAAGAAGAAGATCGGGGAAAATAGCGACAGCGAGAAGCCGAAGGAGAACGGCGAGGAGAAAACACCGGAAGTCAAGGTACGTGCATGCTATCATACTTAACGGCTTTGGGGATGTCGAGGGTGTAAATGTGCTGAGAAAGCCTGAGCCTGAACTTGCCGAGGGTGAAGTATTTGTGGCCTTAACTTCTAAGCTGCTATGTCACGATAGGGTGTCATCAATTCTCCACTGAAAACTCCGTTCATCTCAGGCTCCAAGTAGGCTGGTGATATGCAGGCTGTTCTGCCCGATAGCAAAGCGTGTTCTGAGCTCGTTGTGGTGTACTTGGATGCGACAACTATCACTATGGATTATGCCGTTACGATTCAAGCTTGCATGTATTACGCCCGGCAAGCCTTTTCTGATCAACGCCACCAGTGGTGTTGTGGGCCAGGCAGTCGTTCATTGCCAAAGACGTCTCACGGCATAACAATCTTTGATTTTTACGGCCCATCAAAAAACGACGAGCGCAGATTGACCAGCACAATTGATCATGTCCTAGAGCGTGGGAGCGAGTACAGGCATGAAGTAAGGAAAATATCGTCAGGGTCGTTGACAGTGTTCTCGATTGTGTCGGTGGCAAGGAGTGCAACAGACGATGTGCCTTGCGAAAGACCATGGGAATATATGTTCCCTGTGACTTGAGCAACGTCGTAACCAGCACAACTCAGACTTCCTTCTGGATTGCTCGATACTGGAGGACGATGGACAAAATATTGCCGTTGAAGCTCTTCGAGGAAAATAAGACACTGTCCAGGACGTGTGTGAAGTTAGCACCTCAATTTATACCAAGTTTATACCAATTAATTTATATTAAGTTTATACCAATACCTTATAATTATTGAGGATGTTTGAAAGACCGGAACTTTTTTGGATCTTGTGTGAGGGAGCTCTAGTTATCGCTTAGAATCTTTACACGACCCAAAACTCGCAGTTATACCACAGCATCTCACCTCTGTATGGATATGTTGTTTTTACCAATGATTTACAATTATTGAGGATGTTGAATTGACCAGAACTTTGTCGGACCTTGTGTGAGGAAGCTCTAGTTATCGTTTAAAGCCCTTGCATGACCCAAAACTCGCACGTATCTCCCAGCATCTTCCTCATCTACGGATATATTGGTTATACCCATTGTTAGCGATTCCAATTAGCTTCAACCGAAAGAACTATTTACAGAATAGGTTAAGGATGTAGAACTCTCGAAATTTCTACTTTGGCATGGTCCAATTTGCGAAATTCGATGAGATGCTATGATTCATTTTGCGGAGTTAGCATCTCATTTTTTCATAATGCGTTTTCCATAGTAAAATCGACAGAACTATTATTAAAACTTATCAAGACCTGTAGAACTATTCGGGATGACACTTAATACGGAGTTTATTGGTGAGATGCTAATAATTGAGATGCTAACTTCACACACGTGACGAAAGGCTGCGTGACCAGTTCATCGCGGGAGTCCGTGACAAAGCAGCAAAAGGCGAGCTATACAGGCAAAAACCAAAAACAGTCAGTGACGCGGTAACTCAAGCTACGAGTTTCGAGGCGGCCAACAATAACGCTAAAACACCGGCCAGCGCACCGACGAATGCCGGAGTACATCACAACTTTCGTGGGGGACGCGGCGCCAGAGGCTGGAAGAATTTGAGGGGAGGACGAGGCCGAACGACGGAGCCAGCAATGCCGGAGCGACGAAGACAACAAGGGGCAAGCAAGGACGTCAACAGTACCGACGGCGTTCTGCTTTTGCTGTGGAAGATCGGGGCATGAGGTATTAGAGTGCCGCTATAGGGATTACACGTGTCACCGATGCGGAAAAAAGGGCACTCGAAAGTAAGGTGCAGCAATCCGGCGAGAACATTGGCTAACGGCAATATCGAGGCTCCGAAGGAACAAGACGACAACGAAGTAGAGGGAAACAACGAAGGCGATTTTCAAGACGATTATGACCTGTACGCATTCGAGACGGTATGCGATTATCAACAAAGGTCGGTAAACCAAATCCGTGATTGTGTGGATCCGCAATTCGTAAATATTTTGACAAACGGAACACCGGTTCGTATGGAATTAGATTCGGGAGTAGCGGTCGCAACGATGTTAAAGCGAGACAAGATTAAATTGTTTCCAAAAGTCGCCGTCGAACAACCGAACCAGGAATTTCGTGTCGTAGGCGGAGCGGTTTCGAAGCCGTCGGGAGTTATGCGCGATTTAAAAATCGAGTTTAATGGTGTAAAGGCAAAGGGCAATTGTTGTATAGTCGAAGCAGAAATCCCGTTACTCGGTCGGCCGTGGTTGAAAAATCAGGAAGGTAGCCATAGCTGGGATTAGCTCTTGGAGCAATCGATACGTTAGAGATCAAAGAAGAATTGAGGAGTTTAATTGAGAAAAAGTTTCCCAGATTGTTTGATGACGAAACAGGAACCTTCACAAAAAGCAAATTTTAAATTCAAGTTAAGCCAGGAACTCAGCCAAGATTTTTGCGGCCACGGCCACTGCCATTCGCGTTAATTGACCGGGTTAGCGAAGAAATCGACAGCTCAGTCAACAGAGATATTCTAAAGCCGGTTAACGGACAACACCACTGTGACCGCCTGTTTTTTTGCCATTTTTCAAGTTTTTTTTTTGTGCGAAAAAAAAGAGATGTTCGAAAATTTTTTTTTGTTTTGTTCGTTGTTTATTGTAGATACATAAAAAAAAAATTCAAATTTTTCACGCCCCATGATGACGCTGGGGAAGTTCCCGCGTCAGGTACTGTTGCCTCTGCAGTGGTTCGCGGCACGCAGCAGAACTCTCTTCAAAGTCGATCTGAAAAAAAAATACCGAGTGTTTTCGTTAGTAATATGATATTTTAAAGAGAAGTACATAGGGATTAGAAAAAATATTGATTTTTAAAAAATAGGCACGCTTTAGAAATTAAAAGACGATTTTCGAGCAAAATTTCTCGTCGAAAATAGGCTATAACTTTTTTTATTATTGAGATATCGAAAAAATCCTATGTACTTCTTTAGATAATCTAGTTTTATTGATGCAGTCCAAAATTGAAGTCGATCAGATAAAAATTGCTCGAGTTCTGCTGCGTGCCGCACTAAAAAAAGTGGTTTTGAGAAAAACGCGTTCAAAGTTTCAGGTTTGTTAATTTATGCGATAAATTGGGAAAAAAAAATGTTCACCTCAAATCAGCGATGCCGGCACCATATAGCTGGCCTTCAAGAAGCAAATCATTGTCCCTAGCATCTTTTCTCGAACGTGTAGAGGCTCTTCTTGCCTCTTTTGCAGCGTCTGTGAGCGAGCGCTCCGCCAGCTCGATCCGCGCTGCGTCGGTTTCAACGCAAAAATTGAAACAATTTGGGCCGATAGTTATCCCCAACGTCTCCAAAACTTTCATGAGGCTTCTCAGGCCATCATAGAATAATAATACCGCGATATCAGCTGCAATATCGACGATTTTTTTGCTCCCGGACTGACACTTGGGGGCTATTGCCCAAACTGATTTGTTGTAGCTTTCGTTGTTGTTTTGCGTGAAGCCGCCCAAACAACGCTGTAGCAAATCGTTTCTGCTCAAATTTTCGAAGACTGGCGTAATTGCCTCCAATACTTCCTCAGGAACAGGCAGCTTATGGCGATATTCAAAAATATTACCGCTTGCGACCGCTCGCTGCCACGAACACCACGACTCGGCTCCCTCTGGACAATCGTCATGTTGTGGTTCACTATCTGTGGATATTTTATGTTTGATAGTTGCCCAAATTGCCTTCCTCATTTTTTCAACATCATCGCTGTTCCTCCTTATAGCCAAGCCGTAACATGTGCTCAACTCGTCAATCAATTTTCCGGTGAGCTTTCCTCTGCCAGACAATCCTTTTTGTTTTTTCACGATTTCGCGGAGGCGCGTCCCCATACGTTTTTAGACATGATCGATGCACTCTTTTTTTTTATCTCGAAACCGTCGTATGGATCGCTATTCGATATACCTGCCGACCCTGAGGGGCGCAGCTGCTCTGGACCCCGAGCGTCACGGAGCGCTGCACCGCTCCACAAAATATTCAATATCTCCGAAAATAATTATTTTTTCGACCTGGGTCCAACGGCATCTCAATCTTAAATGTATTTTAGATTTTTCTAAATGGTTTTCAAAAAATCGATTTTTTGAAGCCGTCACAGTGGTGTTGTCCGTTAATAGCAGCGAATAAGTGACGCCGTTTCTCCCAGTCCTCAAGAAAAAAGATGGGCCGGTTAGGATCATGTAGGTGCAGACCACCTATATGACTATGAATAAATGCTTAGAGCACCCAACTTTTAAAATGTTAATCAATTCTATCAATTCGGTTTCATTAACCGCATTCAATTTGGCACAATAGTAATGAGAGAAATTATTATCACATGTTTATACTCAGTTTCAGGATTTCCGTTTAAGAAATTCAAGGTTGTTTTGTGAACTGACCCGAGATGTTCGTACTTTTTTTCCTCAATTTTCTCGACAAAGATTGCAAACGAATAACGAGTATAAAATGAATTGCGGAAGATGAAAAATATACTTGCACGTGGTTGATGTGTGATCGGAATTTTTTGGAATCTTGGCTGGCAATCGCACTTTCACTGCTTTTCTACTTTCACGCTTTAACCCTACTTGGAAGTCAGAGCCGGCTGAAGCCAAACATTTGAAGAACCCCCGACTTTTGACGTTTCTAGATCGACCTACAAGGAAACATTGCGAGGTCGATATATCCGATTTCGATGAAAATTGGCATGCTTGTAGAATGGGTAAAAATAGGCGACACGTATTTTTTTATATCGGCGTAACTCGATTTTTAAGGGTTGAAAAGCACCCTCAGAAATTGGGGTGTATTTCGTTTTTCGTCGATAACGTTTTAACGGTACGCGATATGGAAAAACTTCAAATTGCAACAAGGTTTATTTTTTCATGTACTATACATTGGAGATGAGAACGATGCAGATAGCAACAATTTTTATATTGTTTATTGCAAAAATGCAATTTTTTCAACCGTATCTCCGGGAATTTTTAATCGATTGGGATGTAAATTTGCATACATGTAGAGAATGGAAAAGTACGGATACGGATTTTTTCTTTTTCCGATATCTCACACTTAAGGGGTTGAAACTGCCCGTCGATTTTTTTGCCGAGAGCATCGTATTATCAGCTAGCGTTTTGGCATTTCGGTCTAAATTCACGTCAATATACGTTCGTGTTATGACACAATTGCATATTTATAATAATCCAGCCCCTACCCCCCAACGATCCCCTTCTCGAAAGGCAAACGTTCAAAGTTCTTACCGTGCGACATGGACGAAAATTTGTAGAAATAAAAATGGGTTACAAAGAATGTACAATCAGTCAAAAGAGTCGATACACATTTTCTCGTTTTGGCGGAACGACACTATTAAGGGGTCAACGCACCCTTAACAACTTCGTTCTTTCTATAGCTCATGAACGGGCCGTAATAAAAATAAAGTTCGATAGGAAAAAATGTTGTATTCTTCGACTACTAGACGTTCATGATGATAATGATGAGTACAGCAATAAATGGCGTGTTGTTTATTGCAATAATTCGTGAATTACTTGTGAAAAATCACCCTTCAGTTTTCCACTAATATGGGCAGAGGCAAGGATCGCAATCACGGACTGACTTTGTGCTTCGGAAAGCAACTGGATTACAATTGTATATTTACGAAGAAATTCTCCCCTGTCACGTACTGCCTTTGAAGATTACAACACAAAGGGAAAAGTGTTCTCACGCTTACTGATTTAGGAAATATTTTTTTATGGATTATACTTATTACAATAATGATAGTCATGATAAAAGTGTTTAAAACAAAGAGATTTCTTACACCACACACAAGTGATAATAGCTGCTTCGCCGCATATATCGCATGTCGGTACATTTTGTGAAAAGCAAAATTCTACCGGATTTTCGAAGTTTGGTGGTCTTTCTTCTTCGTATCCGCTTTTGTACCACGCATATTTGAAAAGATTTGTAAACCGTGGAGAAGAAAACTGGTTGTGTGAAAGAGATTGTAATTTAACAATATTGTCTCTCGAATGCATATTGACATCCTAATTGTATAATATAACTGCATCTGAAAAGTGTTTGACGAAGTTTTTCCATACACGGAAGCCATATACATCAAGGGGCTGTATCATTCCAGTCGTATCTGTAAGAATTACTAATTATCTAAAGGACTGATTGTTTACAGAACTAATGAAACTGGTGCAATATATTTACCTGCTGGAATGGTTAAAACTTTAATATCTTTCCCTTGCATATCCATTTCTTTAAATGCAGTTGGACATTAACCGCTCCAAGAATCCAGAAGTATTACCGATTTTGGACCCGTATTTGGAATATATACTTCTTAGAACCCTCGCTTGAAATGATTAGTCGTCAATTTTCCAGATTTCGAAGCCAATAGAAATATATTTTCGGCTCTGAACATAGTTTGTTCCACTCGAGGACCAAATTTGTCGGTTGGTTCGTTTAAAACGATCAACATAGGTGCCAAAAGCTTGCCACTCGCAGAAACCAAAGGCTGTTCAGTATAACTGTGTGTTGTTGATGTTTTCGATTGCACGACTGCCTCAACGGATTTCTGCCCTTCTTTCGCCAATGTGCGGCCTGTATGTAGCTCTAAATTGAATCCACTCTGATCAGAATTAAATGTGTTTTAAGCCCCAACGTTGGCTATGTTGACTTTTACCATTTCTATAAATTCGATAGCTTTGTTTTGAAGTGTATCAGCGTTTAATAATTGCTGTTTTGTTACATATTTAGTAATCTTCCGTGACACAATTCCATGATGGTTTTTGAATGTCCTTAGCCAAGAAGCGGATGCTTGGAACTTTACGGCTGGTAATTCTACAATTTCTCGTGCACGTAACGCCCATCGTCGAAGATCTATATCATGGACAGGCAGCCTTCTGTCCAAAGCATCATTAAAATTGTCAACGTGTAGTGAGCTATCTTTGTTAACTTTTCTTTGTAGGTACCACCCTTATTTATAGTATGGGCCCACCGCGGCGTAACTACGACTCTGATTTCACCTTTTTGAATTTCGTTTGAACAGATGATAACTTTCTATTCCCATTTGCTCCGAATCTCCAGTAATCTACAGCTCTTGTTTTGTATTCGTAACTCCCCAGATAGAACATTGACGTATTTTAAACATAAAAACGACGTCGCCATATACGTATGTAAGACGTTTTTAGTATGTATACTGAAGAGCTAAATGTCCGGCTAATATTCGTATAATGTATATATATTCTACGTCTATTAAACGGTATACTTTATGTATCCAAGACGTCGAAAATACGTCAAATGTATTGTTCAACAAACGTAGAATATATACATATCATACGGATACTAGCCAAACACTTAGCTCTTCAGTATACGTACTAAATACATCTAACAGACGTCAACGGCGACATCGTATTAACGTATTTTTGACATATTATAAATGTCTTATATGCGAATAATAAATCCATAAAAAATGTATTCCGCACACGTATGGCAATACGCATAAACGGTTACAGTACATATAAATCGTCGTATACTTATAAATTCGTGCGATGAATACGGAAAATCATAAAATACAGCTCTCGGTCATTGTTATCATCTGAAACTTTTATTCAATATTTAAGTTACACATTGCTTTGAGAGAGTACATACAAAGTACATACTCCATAAACATTTATGAAAAAAAAACGAAGAAACAAAACGTTAGTTTCATGCTTAAAAAAATAAATTACCGATTTAAGTAATTAAACAAAATAAAAAACAGAAACATTTATAAATCAATATCACGCGAAATTTGTTCGTATTACACGAATGCAATACTGATCAATACTTATAGAAAGATGAAAGAAATAAAAATGTCCTTGTCAGATAAAGTAATATTGCTCATATCGAATTACGTTGTTCGATCCACGAGAAAAAAAAGTACGAAAATGAAAATTTCATATACTTCAAAATAATTTTAAAAAGTAATCATTTAAAGTAGTTTGAAAAGCACAAACATGACTATAAACTAAGTTTGGTATGTTATGTTTTCCTCGGCGTCCTTCCCAAGAGTAGCCTATCGCGAGTTCATTGGTAAATGTACGCACCAAACATCGCCGTATTGCGTCATTTGCAGCTGAACCTCCAATTGCTTTGAAATATGTGATCTGCAGAAAAAAGAAAATTTAATAGAGAAAATCGAAATATAGTGTGCAGCTTATTGGTACATTTCATACCAGGAGATAGTATATTCAAAGAAACTGCGATATATAGAAACACGCAATTAAGTAGTTATTATTAATTGCTAAACACAAACCATACAATCATCCTACCATTGTATGATAAAATCTTGGTGGTTTTATACCATTAATTTCACAAACCAATTTACAACGGCAATCAAACAATCAAGCTGACTGTGTTAATAAAAATATATGAATAATTAATAATCAGCATTTCATAAAACGTTCGGAGAATTAATTTATAAATGTCACACAACATGCTCACCAGTCGAGAAGAGATTTTTTTATCCTTTTTGATATTTTCTTCCAATTCACATAATTGACCATGAGTTGTTAGCGGAAACATGCTGTCGATATCAGCAGTTGTTTCGATTTCGGCATCAGTAATCGCGCGTTATACTCCCGAGCCTGTTTTAAGTTGAGCCAGTACCTCCATAATACGACGAAGGTCCATCTTCATGGTGTGTAGAGTGTTCTCGAGTTTCTCAAATCGTTCTGGAAATTATAAATTCATAAATATAACTATTAGTATTGTATAGTACTATTGCCGTTACGTTATTTATATACCTGAAGAGATGGCGACTGAGATACTGCGGACAACCAGACGTGACGGATTATCAATCGGTTCAGGATTATCTATGGAAAATACATTTTTTGTCAGTACTATAAAATTATACAGAATATTGTTTTAAAGCTTTAAAATGTTTTGACCATAGGGCATTTATTCCCTATCATCGGTTGTAACAATATTATATTAAAGTCACACCTTCTGGAATTCGAGACACTCTATAATTATTATTGACTGCTGAATTATGGCATTTAGATATCTTTGTTGTATCTGATGAGCTGGACCTTTTTTCCATTTTATCGTTCGTGCTATCGATATGACGTTGGTCTTTTCGAGCTCTGAACCCATCTATAATAAAACGATCAATAGTTAAAGTAATTAACGACATTACGAATCTAGACAATAGATGTTTACAATATAATTCAATAATAGATATACAGATATTTGATAAGATTTCTACGATTTGCTAATCAAGAGTAAAAGGGAATATTTTTCATTATTCACGTCCACCTTATGAACTGACATAGAAAGAAAGAAAATTTTTCATAATTTGACGTATGAGTATTACTCTTACCATTTGAGTGTACAACAGACGTTGGTTTTGGTAAAAATGGTTCATTATCAGAGTCATCGTTTTCACAATCCTCGGACGATGAAACAGTTCGGGATTTTTGAACTCCATTTTTCCTATCACTTTTCTCATAGCCCCCTGTATTGAATGCAACTGATTTGTATATATCAATATGACATATAAGAAACTAGTATTGAGAAATCCACGAATTCATTTATTTAAGGCCGGCGAACCGAAATGTCGTAAAAAATTGTACTACGGACCGCCGAGCAGAATTGGAAAAAAACTTATACATATTAAGTGCTCTCACCGTGCGATTGTTTTATGCATTCATCAGAAGACCCATCGTCGTCAGCTCCCTCGGAGGATGATTCAATTTTTTTTTTAGCTCGACTCTTCCTGTTTTTCTTCTCATCGACATCAGTATTGGTATCGGAAGAATATTCCGCCTTCAGCAACTTTTTTCTTGCTTCTTCATAGGTCGCTAAAATAAGAAAAATCGGATATATAAGATAATAATGCATGATTATGATAATCGTAATAACAGTTTATATATCAGGTAACGAAATCTACAGAGTTATATTAATTATATATTTGTACATAGAAGAAACCGGATCACGACGGACTACCTCAAACATTGTTTGCAAAAATATGTATGTACCGTCAATGATTTAGCCAATACAAGTGAAATTTCGTTATCTGTCATACAAAAAAATTCAACACTTTTTTACCATTTTTCACAGGTGTTTTTTTCCTTTTTTTTTGTTATCGTAAAATGGCGGCGAATTTGTCCAAAATAGAAAAAACAACATGCACCAAATTCTCAAAAATCACAAAAAATAAGTAATAGCTTAGGTAACAAACTGATCTAGAGGAGAAAGTAAAAAACACAGTTTGTCTGAGAGAGATATAATTTGACTAGTATTAGAAGCTACAAGTTACGTCGGAGTTTCGTAAAATTTATGTTCATGCAGAAAATTACTATAAATTTCAATCAATTACCGAATTGTCCGAACGTTCTTGTTATTGTATAGATAGGCCATGCCTTATCCACCTCGATCTGATTCTTTATCGCTTTCTCCAATTGATTGGTCAATTTGTACGTTGGAAAAAACAGCTAGTTTTGGATTCTAGCCACGACTCCGGGACGACGGCCAATCCATCATCGAGCAAAACGACGACAAATTCATCTCCACCACCATTCGAAGTCATGATAGAAACGTTACTAATGAAACAAAAAAAGAAATATTTTTGAATTACAAAATACCAATGATGTATACAAAATATAAGTCCATTAGATATATGTAGTGGATGTTAATAATAGGATTATATAAAAGATCTCAACAAGAGAGTAAAAGAGATATAATGAGAGTAATTATAATTTCGGCTTTCGCTATATACGCAATGTGCAAGATATTATTCTGTGCAAATATAGATAGAACTTGTGTTATTTTTTTTTTTAATGCCAAAAGTCAAAAGTATACAATTCACCTTTCAAATAACTCACATGGTGTTTAGCAATGGCATTGCTACTTCATAATTATCAGCATGTGAGAGTAAGACGCATTTGTGTTGAACGTCCGTGACTGGCCAACTTTTCAAAGCACCCAACTTTCCGACTTTAAAACATCCCGATACAGCAGAAGAGCAAGGTTTTTTATATAATCTCTCTTTTTGAGAAAACTCTCTACCCACAATACACAAGCCGAGAGAAGAAGTCGCGAAATTGCGACTAGAAATTATGGATCCATTGACTAAACCACAACAGTTTTCTGGTGACTTTCTTGATAACACAAAGTGTCTGAATTTTATCGACGAATATTGTGGCTCAGTGATCATAGGTATTAAAGGGCCGTCGTGATGCTGACGCCCCAATCGAATCTCTCCATCTTCCTTTTGTTGACGAGTGGAAATGCTCGACATTTCGGTGTATCGATTGCTCAGTTGTTGTAAGGGTTGATTTGGTTTCCGTATTAAACTCTTGACAGACTTCATGAAATTTTCGTACTTAAATGCACCAAATTTATCCAAGAATCCACAACGACGAACGTCGTCAGCTAAATGCGTTAAATTGTGTATATTATGCGAAACAAATGCTCGGCCATATATTTTTGCGAATCGTAACACGAAATATTCCAGTGACTGTTCAGCATAGTCAATCATCTCTGGACCAGGATTGGGGTGGGCCAGTAAGCGGATTGCAACGTGAAGACTCATGAAATGCAAATGTTTATCATTACTGATATGATTTTTGAGTACTATCGGCCTAGTGTATAGTAAAAACATTCGTTTTTCAGTTGCTTTCCACTGAGAGATGGTAGTTAATTCGCGAGGTCTCCTTGAAAATTCCCTTGGTATTCGAGATTTCAGTTGCATTAGCTCATCAGATATTCCTTTTATATTTTTCGGAGCTAAACGGGTACCGAGTTTTCCGTCTAACCATAACTGAATGAGTATTTTCACTGTCCCGATACACACAGCGTGCATATAATCTATCGGAATTCCCGAGACTAGTCCAAAATTTGGAATTTCGACAAGATTAGCGTAACCCGTGTGATGGCTAATATCTAATTGGTTTGCTACACTCTCATCAGTTCGCTTACGGCAAGTAGTGCTTAGAAAAGCTATTCGTCGTTCCATACGTTCTCCGACAATTTCACACTTTGAACAGCTGTTGTAACCGGTGTGAATTTTTGTTGCCGTGATGAAAGATTTCGCGGGAGTGTCAGCAATTATAGTGTGCATGATTATTTTTACAGTGCACCCATTATAACAACGATTATTGTTTATAAGATCTTTCATCTCCTCCACAAAACATGTCAAATAGTCGACACAATTCGATGGTTTCGTTTTCCCATAATAGCAGCCAATCAAAGAAATATGAGACCTGGGAAATATACTACCCATGATAGGCCAAAATTCATTTGTTGCTGACTTGGTCAATGGCAATCCATCAATACCGATTTGCAGCTGTACACATTCGACGTCAGGATTCTCATCCAGAAAGTTTTCGATGTTTTTCCGAACGCCAAAATGACAGTACTGCCCTGGAGATACGTCGTGGAGCGTTGTTCGTCGCGGTGTTTGCAGCAAAACTTTTGCATTTTTTGGAACAGTTGCCAAGATTCCATGCTCTCGGTGAATTGACAAGAGCGCTGTCAAAGCAGTATGTGAAATTTGAAAGTTCAGTGCCCACGCTGTCAAATTATTTAGAAAAGATGATTTTGGCTCGTTGTTGAATAAAGGTGTGCCCGGTGCGTGTTCGTGCTCAGCGTCGCGTATACTTTCTCCGTCGCTTTCGTCAAAATTCCAAATTTTTTCAGTCTCGGCTTCTTCGCTTTCACTGACGACATTTAATATTTCTCGGTTTATGAAAATGGGTTCTTGATCTCCTTGGTTTTTTCGGTTTACGAAAATGGGTTCTTGATCTCCTTGGTTTTCTCGATTCGTTGAGACGCTTGCTGATTCATTAAGGAGTAAGGCCACTGTAACGGCCCAAAAAAAAAGGTTTTTTCACTAATTTTTTGCTCCCGAAATTGAAGGTATTTGAAAAAAAAACTTTTAATGGTGTTATCGGGCATACATTAAAATTTATTATAAAATTTTTTTACAGTAAAAAAAACAAAATGGCGGTTCCACAGCTATCTTCCCGGGACATGTTTTGCTTCCAGGGCTCCGCGGCACGCAGCACCACTGGTGCACTTTTGAATCTAGAACAAAAAAAAAAAACCATTAATATAGAGGGCTATAGCTAGAGAATGTCGATCGGATTTTAAAAAGTATCAATTTTTGTGGATTTGGCGTGCGTTTGAAAAAAAAATTGATTTTTGACGAAAAAAACGGCAAGTTTTTTGTTAATAAAAAATCAATAAATAAAGTTCTTGAAAATTCCGATCGACATTCTCAAGATAATGTAAATGTTCACATCTGGTTAAAATTTCAAGTAAAAAAAATGAAAATTGTTCGAGTTATGCTGCGTGCCATTTTGAAAAACCATGTTTCGAGAAAAACGCGTTTAAAGTTTTGCGAATAGTTTTTTATTGGAAAAAATTAAAAAAAGAAGTTAAAAAAAATTTTTACCGTTAGTCTGCAATCCCAGCACCATACATTTGTCCTTCGATAGCCAAATTTTCGTCTTCTTCGTCTTTCCTGGTTGATTTTTAGAGCGCGCGCGCACTTTTGGCCGCGTCGCTCAGAGATGTCTCCGCGTGCGTGATGCGTTTGGCGTCGGCTTCGATGCAGAAATTATATAACTGTACACCAATTTCCACCTCCAACATCTTGAATATTTGCAAGACGTTGGTAAGGCCGCCATTGAATATGCAAACAGCGATATCCGTCGCAATATCTAGTACAGTTTTTCCGCTTGAGGATGATTTGGGGGCCAAACTCCAAACGGTAGCGTTGAAACTTTCGTTATTGTTTTGAGTATAGGCCCCCAAGCAACGCTCCAGCAACTCGTCCCGGCTCAATCCCATGTAGATGGGTTTGATGGCTTGATAAACCTCCTCACTCATTGGCTGATTGTGATGATACGCATCCAAGGCATTTTCTGCTTTCGCTTTCTTCCAACTGCACCAATTCTCCGAACATTTTTCGTGCTGAGGCTTTTCATCCGTTGACATTTTGTGAAAAAGGGTTGCCCAGATCTCATTTTTCATATTTTTGATGGAATCGGAATTTCGACGGATTGCTAAGCCGTAATAAATGCTTAGTTCGTCAATCAATTTGGCAGTGAGTTTTCCTCTTCCCCCGAGACCTTTTGTTCCTTTTTTTAAGTTTCTCAATCGAGTGCCCATTCTTTTTTGCACGTGATCTATGCACTCTTTTTTTTTAACATCAACATTTTAATAAGGCTTCGAATCCACGATGCCTTTGAAAGTTTTGGAATCGCCATCTCCGATATAATTGCAGTCGTTTCGGAGCTAGTTTTGACACGCTTGGCGGCGACCTTCATTTCCTAAGGACAACAAATTTTTTTTCGCACAGGACCTTTTTTTTTATTCTAGAGGGTTTAAACTATTTTTTAAGCCAATAAAAAAAAATCGATTTTTCAAAAAATTTACAGTGGCCTTACTCCTTAAGCTTATCTTCTAAGACGCGTCGTCGATATTGCCGCTCACACAATTCCGAGAGAGGTGTACGACTTTTTTTCATCATATGACGTCACGGCGCTTCCAACTACATACGTTAAAATATTTAAAAGAATTGAATTTACCTTTCTGATCGTGGAAGGTAAACTCGGCGACACATATACGCCGTATGATTGTAGAATCCGTAGAATATATCGGGCGACGAACGTCGATTCTTGGCGTTGTCGAAAACAATCTCACGCTAATAATAAAATAATTCCATTACAGAGGCAAGAAAAAGATGGGTGCTAACCGTATATTTTCTCCACACGCGGTTAATCACATACGCGAACATTGACACGTATTTTTTGTGAAATTTATATAAATGCAACAACATTGAGGTTAGAGTATCTTCAATAATTTGATACGCATTATGCCATGCCTTTAACAATGAAACTCAAATAATATCGATAAATTGATTGATGCGTAGTCACTATATGTTATCTTATTTATTACATAACACAGATTTATCACTATTTATTATGTATTTATCGTATCAATAATATTCACACAGCACATGTAACACAAAAGCCGGTCGGTAATTTTTTTCTGTAGCAGCACCACGTGTTTCAACGATGCATGGTCTGCATGGTCTCAACTCGTAAAGTAAACAAGATGGCGCGCTGTTACCATAGAAACCGCGTGTATACTAACACACACTCTCTCTCAGAAAAATGTACGCATGTATGTACATGACAACGCGAGCAACGCGAGCGACAACACATTCTCACTTTGGTGAGAGTTGATGTGTACATATATTCCAAGAATCCAAGTATTGTTATAATGTAATTATGCAATACGTCTATAAATGATATTTATTCGATGATCAACTGTAATCCGACTTCATTATGATATTAACGATGTATGGGACAGAGAGTCCCAGCCAAAAATTGTATCTAGTCGAAATTTCCGTACTTCGTGATACAATAAAAATCTGAAAAAATTCAGCAACATTTGGCATGCTATATATATATATATATATCAGCAATATGATCAAATCTTCGTGGAATTCTGTACATCTTATAAACGTTAAATCTTTGTTTATCTTCAAATTAATTTATTAAACTAAATGTAGGGATATTGAGTGTAAGTATAATATACGTGCATACAATCTTATTGGTATTTACCAGTATTCGATTGACATACGTTTGTATAATACGCGTATCAAAAGCACGTAAATGCAGTTATTGATATAAGTGCTCCTATCATCAACTATTGCAATAATGACTATATTGCTCCACATTGTTACTTGTATACATATACCTGGTTTTTTATACGTACATTAGATGAACTTATATCGATCAAAGATTGGCGACAATCGATATAGTTGAATCGACGTATATTATACTCGAGTATAATACCTCTAAATATATGGTTTAATGGATCAGTTTGATGACATAAATCTATTATACGTATATGAAATGCACGGAATTTCACAAAGATTTGATCATATAATTATATTGCAGATATACCTATATTAGACGCGCATCCCATATCTGTTTCAATCCATAAGTATAGCAATTGCTGCATTCACACGTTTTATACGTATAGTATAAAAATTCATATCAATAGAAAACTCATTGAATCTTTGATGTTTAATATACATATATTATACGTTCATTGAATAGCTTCAGATATAAGAATCGCAATCGTAAGATAATTAACAAATATTATATGTATATGAGATGTACAAAATTCCACCGAGATATGTAGAAAAAAACACGTACAATATACGTATATAAATACGTCATATTGACAGCAATGCAGTTGGATTCATCTTTATCGTGAAGTATATGTTTCGTATACATATAATAAATGTATATAATTCGATGTCAAATGCTTATTGTATAATGTACGTAAATTATACGTATATGAAATTCTTTCACTATTATGAATTAAATAGACTTACAATATACATTCAGTATACGTCTAATACAGGTATATCATAGACGTATACAGATCATATACATATATACATGTAATATATGTATATTAGACCTTCTTGTTCTATCTGGGTCAATTCTTCTATACCTTGGGTACATACATTTTCATTCATTTTTAGATCTAGGTGTCGTTGTCCGTGGCAATCTCCTTCACTGTCATCTTCTATTACGGCTGCTTCATGAATTTCATTTGGTGACAGAAAATCCAAACCAGTTTCGATTTCCATTTTCATAGGTTGATCCATCGCTTCAATGATCATGTTTTCTAGATCCTTACTGAACTGTTTTTCCTGTTTGGTGATTGGAGTGCGAGGCAAATTCATAGCACTTATCGCTATGGATAGAAGTTGAATAACATTCACCGGATTAACGTACATTTTTATTTGGATTTCGAACTCAAACTGTATGGCTGGCTTCTCTGTCATAACTGCAGCAATAATGATCGTTGGAGAATTTATATGACTCGAAACTCAATTGATAAATACACACGAAAAAAACAACGACGACACACGCTATTACCAGAACTACTATTAATCTTTAATAAGGCAATTTCAAGGTTATCATGAGAGCCGCTCTTTGCGAAGATTTATTTCTTTCGTTCATTGGTTCCGCTGTTTGTGAAATTAAAGTTAAAGATAAAGATTAAATTAAGCTGCGTTAAATAAGCTGATATAAATACTGATATAAATGTTTGCATCATTCTGTTCATGAGTTGCAGCGGCAACCCAAAATCGCTGTAACCTCTGCAGATAATGCCTTCGATACGGTGAGCGGAGTGGAATTTCTTCGTAAATATACAATTGTAATCCACTTGCTTTCCAAAGCACGAAGTCAGTCCGTGATTGCGAGCCTTGCTTCTGCCCATATGAGTGGGAAACTGAAGAGGGATTTTTCACAAGTAATTCACGAATTATTGCAATAAACAACACGCCATTTGTTGCTGTACTCATCATTATCATCATGAACGTCTAGTAGTCGAAAAATACAACATTTTTTCCCTTCGAACTTTATTTTTATTTCGACGACGAGAAAATGTGTATCGACTATTTTGACTGATTGTACTTTCTTTGTAATCCATTTTTATTTCTAGAAACGTTCGTCCATGCCGCACGGTAAGAACTTTGAACGTTTGCCTTTTGAGAGGGGGAACGTTGGGGGGGAGGGGCTGGAATGTTACAAATATGCAATTGCGTCATAACACGAACGTATATTGATGTGAATTTAGACCGAAATGCCAAAAGACTAGCTGATTATAAGATGCTCTCGGCAAAAAAATCGACGGGCAGTTTCAACCCCTTAATTGTAAGATATCGGAAAAAGAAAAAATCCGTATCCGCACTTTTCTATTCTCTACATGTATGCAAATTCACATCCCAATCGATCAAAAATTCTCGGAGATACGGTTGAAAAAATTGCATTTTTGCAATAAACAATATGAAATTTGTTGCTATCTGCATCGTTCTTATCTCCAGTGTATAGTACACGAAAAAATAAACATTGTTGCAATTTGAAGTTTTTTCATATCGCGTATCGTTAAAACGTTATCGACGAAAAACGAAAAACACCCTAATTTTCAAGGGTGCTTTTCAACCCTTAAAAATCGGGTTCCGCCGATATAAAAAAATACGTGTCGCCTATTTTTACCCATTCTACAAGCATGTCAAATGCCATCAAAATCAGAGACATCGACCTCGCAACGCTACCTTGCTAGTCAGTTGGCTTATTTTGTAACCCGGCCCGATAACTTTCGGTATCGTTAGCTAGCGAGAGCCAATAAAAGGCTCCCTTTCTTCTGTAGTTGTGTATGCGATTGGCTGTTTCTAGCTAATGATAGCAAAAACTATCGCTAACGAGTTACAGAATAGGCCTACAGTAGGCCTATTCTGTAACTCGGTAGCTACAGTTTTCATTATCGCTAGCTAGCAACAGCCAATCGCATGCCCGATTACAGAAGAAAAGAAGCCCCTCATTGGCTGTCGCTAGCTAAGGATAGCGAAAGCTGTCGCTACCAAGTTACAGAATAGGCCTACAGCTGTCGATTTTCACGAGACTCGTCGCAAGCGCGTAGCGTACTAATAATGTGTTAATCAACTCTCATAAGGACGTATGTACCATGTGTAGGATATGACAGATTCCTTTTTTTTTACTAAGATACGAAGTGGGGAATAATTGTTTCGATTCCCAAATCACTCGGAAATTCGGCAGTTAATTACAAGATCTGGAGATTGAATTAACCTAGATCAGGAATTAACCTAGACCAAACGATAAGGAAGAAATCACATTTCTTTCGTCAAATGTTATCAGATTTTCGATTCGTTGACGCGTTTTTGCGTGGCATCGATTCAAAATTCCAAAATGACAGACACAATGCCAACTTCGTGTATATAGAATACGCAGCGAGTTCGTCAGGGACATCAAGATTTTTCGAGTTGTTTTTTTATTACTTGGCGTCGAGACGCTGCAGCGTCTCGTAATTCATTGAAAATCGGGGCATTATCGAATCACTATTGATAATGGATCGGACTAACGTCGGTACGATATTGGCTCGAACTTGAGTCAACGTTGGCGTAAGCGTCGGGTCTATTTTAATACAAACGCTGGCACACTTCTTAACTGAGTAAAAAATTGCAATCATAAATTTTACAAAAACCGCGCAGACGATCGATTTAACATTTGGAGGGTGCATTCAGTATATGACAAAGAATTTTCTGTATGAATTTGAAACAAATGGTAACATTTTTTCAACTGTCTCAAAGCTCTTTAAGAACACTAGAAAATCGTCAGTAAGTCATAGCGGAATCTTGAATGACTCTTTGTTCGATGCAGAAATGGGAAATTTGAACACACTCCGGTACGTTTCATACCGGAGCAGAAATATGCCATAGCATCAAAAGATTCGTTAAAAAAACCTGTCTCAAAATGACATGACATTATAATTTATTAATAAGACGTATTATTTATTTAAAAACCACGATTATTTTATATTCAAATAAGGTACAAATATGAAGGTTATGAGTGGACCACAATATCCGATAAATGGCGGCCTCGTCCCTGTTTGCAAACGTTTATTGTTTAGAATAAATTTTCACTTTAGCATTTTGGCATAAATACAGACTAATTTCATAATGGTGCGTCCAATTTCTTCTTTCAGCTCCGGAATGGTCTGTGCATCATTGGCGTACACTTTTCCTTTCAGAAAACCTCAGAGACAGAAGTTTAATTACCTCAATTCGCACGAGCTTGGTGCCCAATTCACATCGCCGCGGCGCGGGATAACACGACCATGAACCTTCGTCTGCAATAACCGCATTATTTCGCCGGTAGCGTGGCAGGTTGAGCAATCTTGTTGATAGGATGTATATCAAGTCCATGCCGTTCAATTCATTCTATAAAAAGTTGGTTATCATGATACAATAACGAATACCATTGATGGTTACCGCATATCTGGTCGCATTCTCGAAAAAAGTACGGCCCATTTATTTCTCCAGCCCAAAATCCGCCCCAAACAGTGGCTCGTGGTACATGCATGGGTAGCTGTTAAATCACTTGTTCATTGTCGGTCCTCCAATTTCGACAGTTTTGTTTATTTACGTATTTATCAGTTGAAAATGCGCCTCATCGCTGACGATGACTTTCTTTGAAAAATCACCCTTAGATTGTTGATGCTCCAATATCCACTCGGCAAATGTACGGGGCTGCGCATGGTTGGCTGGCTGCAGTTCTTGTGTCAATTGGATCCTGTAAGCATGCGTACGCTTTCATCTAAATTCGCTGCACAGAGCGTCCGAAATGTTAAATTGCTGAGCACGATGGCAAATCGAAGTGTTTCGGTTTTCGCGGTCAGAATTGAACAAGTAACTTCTAATAGTGTGATTAAATTCACCACAGTGTTGCGAGATGATGCGTTATGATGACCAAAAGATGTGCGGACTTTTCGAACTGTCTTTGCAAAGTTTTCACCATTTTTGTAGTGAATTTTTATACTTTCTATGCCGGTCTCAATCGTGTGATTCTCCATGACTAAACCTCAGTACTTTCTGATGCCAGTTGTCAAAGATTAGTTGTTCGTCACAAAAAAATAGCGCGCAATTTAAAATGTCAGGTCATTTTGAGACGCCCAAGATCTACCAAGTCCAATATACATTTCTTCACCAAGCCCGTGACCTACCTCAAGAACACCAACTCCTAGTCCGCCACTGATTCAACAATCTCAACCTGACTCCCAATCCTTTGCATGCCTAACTTCACTCGGACATAGAAAGCTGAAAGCTCTTCATTTCAGAACTCGTTTGTCATGCATTTACCGTGAACATCATCCGTAATGACTACTTCTTCAATAGACGTACAGCAACAATGACAGGGCTTACCCCACCAGGGCGAACTCACTCAACGGATTTTTATTTGACATAGAATACGAAACGTATGTCTGACGATGAATATAGATTAAATATTAGAAAACTTGTAACTTGTCAAAAAAACACCATTTTATTATTTGAAAACTCGGTTAAGCTGAGCTGATTTCAAAATATTTTGGGAGTTTTTCGCAAGCATTCCTTGTGAAAACTGACTATTAATTTGGTCATGTTCATGGTGTAGCAATCAGGTATTTTATTAAATTCAAAAAATAATATAATAGGTATATAAAAGCAATCAAATTTTGAGGTAAGTTCCAAATAAGCCAAGGGAGTTTATAATTGCCTATCCCATAATGAGATAGGTATAGGCCTATCCCATAATGAGCAATTAGTTGTTGATGAATCTGATGAGATAGATCTGGTGGCTGAATCTCTACTGACATTATTATATTTCATTTCTGTCTCCGCCAGGCGCACGCTAAAGCACAACTTCATCGCATTGACGCCAGAACAGTGAAATATGATATCGAAGTCTGAACGACCTGAAAGTTAATTCATAATATGTAAAAAGGTTATTCAATGATGTTTTTCAATAAACGACATCAGTAACAAACCATTCCGTAATTTTCCATTGACATATCGTAGAACTTGCTTGCAGTAATTTTGAGCGGGGTGGCTCCGCTCATCATAACGAATTTTATCAATCTTTTGCTCCTCAAAGAAAATCCATGCCACCCCGAAAAGTATCTGGAAAACAATATCCAATGTGGGGTATACGTTCTTTTTTTCTCAACCATATAAATAGCTATTTTTAAAAAATCTCACATAGATTCGCTAAGCTTGACACTCTGATCAATTAATTTCTGTCCGGACCAACTATTAAAGAAGAGGTGGAACAGTTGCGCAATTGTGAATTGTATAATCCTGTACATCTCGTCGTATTGACCAAGTTTTGTGAGAAGCTTTGGAAACAAACAACATTTTAACCCGATCGATTTAATTGTCACTGTTTTGCAATTAAAAAATACCTGAACAAGTGATACACTTATGAGAACCATGCAGAGACCCAGCTGAAAGAGAAATGAACTCGAGTAGGACGATTCAATGAGAACGGCAAATCTTGTTGCACATAGAAAGAAAGTAATGAATTATTTATTATCGATAATCATCACCAACAAATACAAGAATATCATCAAAGCAATTTCCCACTTGATAGCATCCTTATGCTTTTTTACGCAGCATATGAGTTCCTGGTAATATTCATCTGCGTCTATAGGAACACTCGGATCGCACTTTGTCAAATTTATGTTTTCCGATGTTCTTTCCAATCTGTCACTATAGATTTATCGATGTAACAGCAATGTTTTTCTTATGTAACTACGCAAAGCAGCAAGAAGAAACCACGGCGCATCCATTATATTTACCCTACGATAGCGAGTAGACCACATGCATGTTGAATGTATGTAGCGAACATTGTATCTATGGCGACGACGGTCCATATTGTTAGTATGGTGCCAGAATACGTGTGCACTGCGATTGCAAAGTAATTATCATCTGAATTTACAAAGTGCTCTGTGTGATATAAATATCTTCGCTGTCGAGTCTCGTTCAGTGGTAAAATGATGTCGAGGATTAAAGGCAACAGCGGTATCAGAAGGTACATGCTCATCGATCCAAATAGAAAAACTATACAAATAAAATGTGTATTCTCTAATGTGTTACACGCGTTGTTGCATTTTTTCGATATGTACGCTTATGAGAAACACACTTGCGTAAACTATAGTCATCTGCCTTCCATGCTCAGCAAATTGCCCAAGAATCTTTTTTTCTCTATCATTTTTTAGTGATGACCAATCTCTTTGCATGTAATCCAGAAGTTTTCTTACCTGTTGCAAATAAGTATTTTAACATGAAATAACGTGAGTATAGTAATAAAATTGAATAATTATGGAATTCATCACTGAAATATTAAAGACTATATCACTTGAATTTTAAAAAAGTACGATTTCAAATTATTGATATAATGCTATCGCGAGCCTATGGACTTACTTAACTGTATACCTTCCCGATTTAGGACGTTATTAGGGTAATTAAAAAATATTTCAAGTATCCACAGTGCGAAATTTTTACTCGACTATGATCAACGTACATTAACATGGACTGTGATCGGAACTCATTGAAAACATCTAACGCACTTATTGTACTAATATTATTCGTCACGATAATTGAGTATAATCGCTCGACAGATAGTACTAGAGAACGTGATTTACATCAGGACTCTAGACTTAAGTAATATATAAGGTCGAATCTTTTTCCTAATTACTTGACGTCAAGACGCTGCCGCGTCTCTTGATATACTATAGTGATGCAAATGATGCCGCGGTGATAATGATTAGCTCTTCTGTAATCAGCGCAGCAGACGTCGCTTAAATCACTTTCCACATTCTTTGTGAATATTACTGCTGTTTTAGACATGCCATAGGCGTACGAAAGTAGTAAGAAACCTTGCCCAATCAGGCTGTTTTATTTTTATAAAGCCGGCAATACACGTTCGTCGACCCACAGCCAACACGAGCCTAAGCAAATTGATACAAGTAAGTGCTACCATGGCACCAGCAATGGCAAACCCAAACAAATAGGCTGTCTATACGTTGGTATTTGCCTTCACTTGGCACGTTGGCTGAGGCTCGACCAATGTGTATTATCGGCTTTATGCTTTGAGTTAAATAATCATCATCCACTCATTATGGATCCAATACCGTGTTCAACTGAATCTGAATCAGCTAAACGAACAACCCTTATTATTAGCTGCAGCTGTACCCATTACGTACAGTAGTCCGAAGATGTTCTTACACATAAAAGAAGATGAAAATATGGAATGTTCCCCATGTTATCCCATTTTTAGATCGCTATTTCTCACGATTAATATGGGGATTAAGTAGTCACAGTGTTATGGCGAAAATATAATTATGGCCTTGTTATGGCGAAAATATAAATATGAATTCTGCATCACCTTGTCGCAATTGATCATGTTATTGATTGATTTGGCACACGCGCCTAATTGTACACCCACTGGTGTAAAACACTCAATCATGATGTCCAAATCACCCCAAATCTCGAACATCTTTATAATCTGCGGCGAGAGAAATACGCGACGCTTAGGGGAGTAGAGCTTAAAATTTCAAAAAAGCAATCTCGTAAAGTGTTCTACCTGAACGATCATTACGGTAATGATATCGAAGTGAATGATTGTTTGTTGCAACCGGTTCCATTTGGATGATTGATATGGCCACTGACCAATAAGTGTCAAGAGTATTGTATTATACCGGTAGTATTGATTTTTAAAGAAGTCCATACTGCTCATGAACTATCTAGACTGTGTAGTAGTCACGGCGTTGCTCGGATATCTCACTCAGTTAGGAAGTTAAGCTCTGAATTCCCTTCAACTGCTCCCCCAAGCGTCGCTTTATTCTGCTGCTCCGCGACTATCCAAGCAGCACGCCATTCATTAAGAATTCTTTTGATGCTTCGACAGATATGAAACTTGACCAGAGTATAAATCTACGAAAAGAATTCAAAGGAATAATAAAGTATTCGTATAGAAGGTATGATACAAGGGTGACAAACACTCGATACTTCGACGCTATACTTCATTTATCAAACTGTAGGTTTACTTTAACAGTATATTTAACTACAGAAAACAACTTTTTTAAATTCGATTATCATAACATAGCGGAGCTGTGGCAGAGTGTTACAGCAAGGTTGCCGCGGGAGTTGCGAATCGGCGTGCAGCCTAGCCTCCCGTAAACTTTGATTTGCATAGAAATTAGAAATTTTTTCAGTTAGAAAATGTATAGTTTCTATTTGACAGTGATTAATGTGAAAACAATGCAAATTCAAGAGAATGGCATTCATTTATAAAAAAATTAAAATTTCTGTGATAGTTGGATTAAAAAAGTAGTGTTTTTTTCGAATTTTTCAGAAAAAATTCTCGTCGAGTAGAGGGTAGCAGTATTACCAATATTTCTACCAAGTTTTAACTCAATCGGCTTAATGGTTTTTGAGTAATTCTGCACGCCATCTTCGAAAATGCAGTTTTGGGAAAAACGTGTTTGAAGTTTGCACCCGCTCCCAATCCGAGCCACGAAGCACAGCGTTGACGGGCTGTAACGTGTAAGTTTTTCGAATTCCGCTTTGAAAATTTGGGAAAATATTCTATATGAAGGGGTTTTAAATAAGGGCGGGTAGATGTTGAAATGGAATTAAGCAAGCTGTGTTTGAGGTATTAACGAGATTCTTTTTTTTTATTTGAAAGGCCTATGTATGCCATTATGTATGGAATACAACATCGTTCGAATGTCTGCCGCGACTTCTCACGGTGGCACGGATCCGAGTGGTCCAATTTTCAATGACTCTGCCGCATAGATCCGGCTAAATTTGAGCGATGGCCTGGTTGACTTTAAGAGCATCGGTCGATTGCGGCTTATTGGCATAGACCTGCGACTTCGAGAAACCCCACAAGAAAAATTCTAGCGGGGTCAAATCACACGATCTTGGTGCCCAATTCACGTCACCTCTGCGAGAGATAACCATACCCTCAAATCGTTCATGCAGAATGTGCATCGTGGCGTCCGTGGTGTGACACGGAGCGCCGTCCTGCTGGAACCATATGTCGTCTACGTCCATATCGTTCAATTTGGGCCAAAGAAATCGGTTATCATCGTTCTGTAGCGTTCGCCGTTGACGGTGACGGCCTCACCAACGTCGTTTTAAAAAAAGTACGGACCAATGACGCCGCCGGCCCAAAACCGCACCGAACAGAAACTTTTTGTGGATGCATTGCCACCTGGTAAACCTCGTGTGGGTTGGTGTCGTCCCATATACGACAATTTTGCTTGTTAACATAGCCATTCATCCAAAAATGCGTCTCGTCGCTCAAATGGGCGCAACGCGCGCAACGTTGGCAATAACGAACACTCATTTTGATAATAAAGTTTTATCATTTGGACGTGTTGTGCAATCGTGTAACTTGTCATGGTGATTTGGCATGAGTGACTGACTAATAAACAACAGATTAGACAGACGCCGCCTACACAACATGACCGCCACAGGCCGCCAACATCTACGCGCGAAAATTGAAAAATTCTACATATAGTTATATCGTTCAAAGAAAAAAAATCGATAATTTTTATCGTTGTCAATTCCCGCCTTAAGAGAGAGGCGTACACACCTAGTATCTCTTGCTTTCATCTATCTGTGATGTTTTATCTCTGTGTTACTTATAGGTTAACTAGTGCGCGTGGGCTTCTTTTTCACGCGCCACCAATTCTCTATTCATCTTACTGCCAGAGTTTGAATTATTAGTCTAAATAAAAGTGTACCGGAGACGAGTCGATGTCACCTACAAGAGGTAAGAGCCCAGTGGTCCGCACCGTACGCATCGCATCAAACGGATTGATTAGAGGAAGTGCGTTCACTCTATCCGCAGCATTCGAATTGCCGATTGTCGGCGGCACGCATCGAATTAGTTGCACCTCCGAGACATTGCGTCGGAATTACCGCCGAGCTGATGCGTGCGGTCGGTTAGGTGCGCATTAGTGCACGCACTTGTATAACTATCCATACATAGAATTCTAAAATCCGTTTGATGCGATCCATCTGATGCGTACGGTGCGGACCTGTGGACTCTTGCCTAAAGAAGGAAGAATTCGTAGGCTTCGAATAGAAGAATATTACATTATATCCAGCGAAGGCAGAACTGCGAGCGTATCTTCTGAAGTTTAGGAATATATTGTAAGAGATATCGTACGCAAATTACGTAATGCAACATTTTTCAAATGTTGACGCCCCCCCCCCCCCCCCCACGTAACAGGATCGTAACGCCTCGCCTAACCCTCCCACTCTATTCCGTTACGTAACGGGTGCTTTGCGTTAATAATTGCGTTTTTCTTTTCAAAGAAATAACAAATTATGAAAGAATCCGGTTTATACTCATTGTATGAAGTATATATTCATCTAGTTTTATACCAATTTCTATTAAAAAAGACGAAAAAACATCCTCTCCATTGTCCCATCGATATCTTTATGAAAGGTTATTTGTAAATAAAAAGTCAACAATTTTTCGATATCTAAACAAATGTAGCTATCGGTATGCTTAGCCGGTTTTTTTTTTTTTTTTAAGAAATGCCGACAGTTTGGACATTTTTTCTATTTTCAAGGCCCTTTTTGTGCTCGAGCAATCTTTAAAAATAGTAATGATCTAAATTTAAAAAATCGTCTACGTACAACCTTAGTCACAGCGATTACAAAAATGGAAAAAAAATGGAAAATCGGTTGATAAGTTTTTGAGCATTCGCTGGGACAAGATGAACAAAAGTAGTTTCGAGAAAAACGCGATCAATGTTTTCGTTCCGTTTTCCATGATATAAAGTTATGTTTTTACAAGAATATTGATACATTAAAATATCTAGTTGCGGGCGACATGGCGGTTTTTCATCTTCGTTGTATTTTACAAAATAATAAGAGCCTGCACTTTATCTATTCTGAACGATGCCACACCTGTAGAGACTGAGGACACTAACCGGTCGCGCTACCTGTTTTCACTAAAGTGACTGTAACTCCGGCCATTTTCGGACTTGTGAATAAAAATGTTGCCAACATGTTTTTCAATATATTGTGACCTAGAAATCGAGAGGAAAAGGGAAACTCGTGAGGCCACAAAACCCCGTCCTCGTCCTTCCCGGCGATTTATATAGGGTGCCAGCCGAAAAACGGTTCGTCAGGAAGGAGGAAGGGAGGACGGAAATACTCGACTTGGCCGCAGCCCCAGTCGGAAATGGTAGAGAAGGGAGTTCGTCACCCAAAAAATAAAACACTGACAGTCCGACTCGAGTGCGGTAATTCGTCTTGCAATTCTGTATTTCACATGGATCAAAATACACGGCAAACAAACAATTCCCGAAAGGGGACGACGCGACAAAATAATTACGCCGGATACACTCACACGCGCACGCGACCGGGACCTGCACTCATCCACATTTTACCGCTAGCTCGCGTTGGCCTCTCCGCTCTCTCCCCTTCTGGCCTCCTTGCAGGTTTCAAACACACGAAAAAAAACCGGGCCCCCGCATTTTTTTACGTGATTAACGCGACAAAACTTTCCCGGTCGCCATACATTCCCGTGATCCCCGATCGACGAGCGTCCAACCGCGATAGAGCCGGGAATATCCGCTACGAGACGAAGGAACACCCCATATCAGGTCGAGCTGATGGGACTCTACACGGGTTCAAGCTCGCCCCCCGCTGAAAAGCGGGAGGCCAGCTCTCCGCTAAGAGTTTCCCGGTCCTCGAAAAGTTTTTAATTTAACAAACGTTCCCCCTCCGATCCCACTCAATCCCAACCACCGAACCGGGCGATCGCCGACGGGAATCCCTCTCACACTCCACACTTTCACACAAACACGAAATTACGACGATTTTCGGGAACTTGCCCGACGCGAAATGGAGTCTTCCCGCGCGCGACCATGGCGCGAATCCCTTCGGCGGGACGCGCTACCTCGACCCTCCCCTCGGGATACCCTATGCCGGAACACGATAGAACAGACCGTAACCGCGATACTATCGAAATCGAGGATCGATCTTACGGTCGACAGTCATCGGGCTGCAGCGAGAAAGCGCGGCATGGCTCGCCGGAAGAATGGCTGGACCGCGTGCCCCAATTCGTCCTCGTCCATCCGGCTCGACATCTCGCAGGAAGCTGCTCTGTCCGGCACGCGAACGACCGTGCCCGCTCTCTCACGCCAGTCACGCCCCCCCCCCCCCCCCCCCTATACGAGGTGTGGCTATTAAATAACCGGACTGATGCTGCTCCCGGCAAACTGTGAGCGTGCCGCGACATATTTGAACATGACTGTCTGATGGTCCTTCCCCCACCCTGAGCTCGGTAGACAAGCCGGCGGGTCCGCTTGACAACGGACATTTGGAGGTCCATTAATACAGTTCGACTGCAGCAGTCGATTGTATTAGTCTGCGCACTAGTGACGCATCGGAAGAATGCCAAGTGGTCAGACGGCGCAACGGGTTAACCTCAAGCTTCTTGTTAAACTAGTGAAAAGTGCCACAGAAGCTTATGCAATGTTAAAAGAAGTCTACGGGAATGAATGTTTATCCCGCACACAAGTTTTTGAGTGGTTTAAACGGTTTAAAGAAGGGCATGAAACGACCGAAGACGATCGGTGCCCAGGACGGCCGTCAACGTCAAAAACGGACGAAAACATTGAAAATATTGGTAAATTTTTCATGGGGCGTAGTAACGAAGGCTAGCTCTTATAAAATTACATTGCATTCAGTCTTGTATTCATTCCGAAAGATAACGTCGAGATGTTTGCATGTGCGAGTATGTATGCAGTGCATCCAGCCAACAATTCATGGAACTTGATGAATAATGACCTCATATACGTTCCAAAGACCTTATTCATAAAATATTGAGGTCGACACATTGGTATACTGTACGATCGTTTGCCGGAATGCCATCGAAACGACAGAGCATTAATATCATATCTTCCATGTATGAAGCATTACGATACACCTGAGGTGGCAGATCAAATCGATGGCCCCCCAACTCCACGTCGAAATTGTAAAAAGTGTTGTGAGGAAGAAAATTCTATTCAAGAGAGAAAAATAAACGTTCCTCAACATATTTGAAGCTGTTGTGTGGGTGAAAAATGGGTTTCGTAAACATTAACAAAGTCTGTCGAGTCAAGGTTTAATCGCATTCCCAGTCTGCATTATAAGGGTTGTCCGCTGTTAGTTTTAAGAATAAATACAATCGAAGATGACATATTTTCAAAATGTTTTTCTATTTAAAAATCCCCCGCTCACGCGACGCTTCATATACACTCAACCGGCGTTTTCGACGGTGATTTTACATTTACATTGGCACAATTATGTTTCATATTGAAAGAATGATGGGGACACTTAAAGTCGGAGTTTTTTGTCAACTCCTGCAGCGAGGGGCAGTCCAGCGTCTCCAAGTCAACAATTTGGGTTGTGGGATCCGTAAATCTTGATATCCACGAGCACTTCTCGAATCCCTTCACGTAAATGGTGGAACCTCCTGGTCCACATGATCGTTCTAGCTGCCTCGTATGATATACCACCATGATCCCATCGTAATCCGTGGAAATTGCGTTCTAACCATTTATTTGTTTTTTTTTTGTATTTGTCTGGTAACGAGTCCCATGCAGATGGTGCGTTGAAGAAAACCTGCCAGCGGTTCAGCCTCCGGTCGTGGAGTTCAACGATGGATATCTGCTCTAGGACAAAATCGTTGATGGGTCACTTGAACCCTTTTACATCGACGACGAGCTCCATATTGACTAAAAAGTCCGCAGACAATTGACAAGATTTTATACCAATTTTGTGAACCGCACGACTGATCGGATTGAATTCGACAATACGACCATGGAGAATCAAACAGAATACAAAAGTTTTGGGTGGAATATTCGTCTTCGATTCAAATTCGAGATGCACAACCACGGGACTTGAGAGAATAATTTTACGTTAAGCAATCAATGATGGCAAGGGGGCCTATGTCTAAGACTTCCGTCTTATTTAGCCAAGGTTCAGCTTCTTCGTTGTGATAGGTGAATTGGAAGTTTATTTACATCTCGTGGAGTAAAGCATACTAATTTCGATCGAAATTTAGGTTTAGATTCCCAGATGGATAGCATTGGGAATTTAGGTATAACTTGATATCACTCATGTTACAACGATCAAAGTTGCTTGCGTTCCTTCCTTTCCTATTTTTCCGCCCCGTCTACAGTGCGACAATGAGATATCGTGGCTTCTCCAACTGATTGGAAGTATTGACAGATCACACATGCTTAGAGATGGTGGGGAGTAGTGGACATTCATACAATTCCCACATTCGGAAACTCATGGGAATAGGTGCATATTTGCCGAGAAATTTTAATAGTTGAATTTTTAATTCATCTGAGACTGTTACATACGGTACAAGTCATTCGATGTTATGCACTCCAAGTTTGTAGTCTTCGGGAGCTCTTTGTATGATGGCGTCATCATCAGTCTTCGATCTCGTAAGAATTAGGTCATGCATGCTTGGCAGTTGCCATAATTTTCCGATACTCTTCGGCAAATCCAAGCAACGTGTTCAGCGGTATATACCCACCAAAATTTCTTTAAGCCGGATTGAAAGACAAGAATCCTTTAATTACACTCGTAATGCCGACATTCTTATAACGATCAATTTCTATGGCATTCAACTAATATCGCACTTCTTCAAACAAATGGCAGAAGGTATTGCTGACAATACTTGTGACAGCAGTTGGCATCCCATCACGCTTAGATAATTTTCCACATATGTGCAAGGAAATGTTGCATGGCAAGATGGATAGATCTTGATTTTGAACGGCGATACATATTTCATCGCTGTTATTAAGGGGAGGTACCTGAGTAAACGGCGAAAAAAGGGGTAAACTTCGGGAATTTTTATCTCAAAAACTAATGTTTCGATTGGACCCGGCTTTTTTTATTGGAAAATATGTACATTGAGGTATGTTTAGGAATTATTTAAAATAAATTCGTTGACTAGAAGCGCCATTGTCGGGGTCAGCGTCAGACGTGTTGTTCGTTGACATAGCTTGTGGTATCAAGGATTCCGAGCAGTCAGTTGATCTGAAAGATGAAAACGCAACGGATACTTAAAATATAATATACAAAGGAGTTCTCCTCGTAGCATGTTTTGAAATTTTCATTTATGCCGGAATTACGACCGTTTTAATTTAAGGTAGTATGTGCACGATCCTCTGCATTAGAAAGAAAATTGATTTTTTATATGCTGTAGTATAGACATATAAAACGACGTCCGCGAAAACTCTACATGCCTTGCCGGCTAAATACAATAGTCATTAATTCACGAAATCAATGCATTCAACCCGCACCTTATAAACAATCCGTGCGGATCAAACATTGGAACGGAAGTAATAATAGTTCGCGATTAGATCGGAGCTATGCGAAAAGCGATAAACAACAAGAAAAGTGTCGCGGTCACGTATGTTCCATAGAAAATATAGGTTACGGGATATTTCGAGCAGATATTATGGATTGAATCGACAAATTTTTGCGCCCGCTAGCCGCGTTTGTCGCCTCTCCCTTTACTATATGCACATTTCACACACACTACAAACACACCCTTACACATATGGTAAACAAACACACACTTGACATTTGACGAAAGAATCTGAATACATCGTTGCCACGGATATTGCCAGAATTATGAAATGGCAGTCTGTGACAACTCAAGTCAAATCTGATGGCTATTTTAATACTTTATTTTCATAAACCGGAGCGATAGTCTAGTGGTTAGCGTGCTTGCCACTAAACCTGCGGACTGGGAGGTCCCGGGTTCGAAACCCAGTCGCGTACATTTCGTCGTGAAATGTTTTTCTTCTGCATTTCGCGGCGAAATAAGACTAGTTCCACGACTGGGGGGGCGAGCTTGATGACCGGCTGTATTGGTATAGGTTTTCCGCAGTTTCCCTATACGCCGGACAGATATGTCATGGTGAATACGATACGGAGGGGGAAGTCGGCTGCGGCCGCAGTTGGGGGCGGGGGTAGAATTGAAGGTGGACGGGGAAGTAGTTGGAGAACGGGCCATGTATACGGAGGGGTGTAGTGGAATGGGAGGTGGAAAGTTGATGCGGATCGGGTCTCGTTGAAAGGGGAAGACCCTGTACGGCTGGAACAAATCCAATCCTTTATTTTCATAATATGATATACAGTTATCGCATACAACTTCTTGAATAATTATTTTCCTTATCATGTTTACTATTATACCCAAATGTATTTTATTTTACCCTTTTCAGATTCGATCATTTATAGATTTTCTGTTGATTAGTCAATCCGCGAGTACTACCTTAACATTCGTTTCTCGTTCGCAATTTCCGATGATTTTGGTTGCATAAAAAGCAATGGTTCAATCAAATGAAAACCCCCTACGTGGCGAACGAGAAAAACTATCGAAGAATATTGTATCCAAATTTGGACAAAACCCGACAAGCCGTTTTCGAGATACATCTGGCACTGACTTTGAAAACTATGATTCGCGATAATCGCGGTTGAAAAGTGGGTAAAGAAATGACGCCCTCGACCGTTGGGCCGCTGCGTGATCTTTCGGTAAATTCTCCGTATGATTTTGGCGATTGCGGAATGTCAACATACAATGAGCGAACAATGTTCTTCGTACTTCGAACATAAAAAAAAGAAAATCGATTTAAAAAAAAGTCTTTTCAATGTTGTTTCGAAGTTTGTCGGAAAAATTGCTCGCACTATAGAGATATTTTTTACCTAACCACTAATCAGCAATCCCAGGGCCATACATTGGTCCCTCCGAAGTACTCGCTGCTTCATCAACTGCAATTCTCGATTGTCTACGCTGAATTTTCCCTTTATGGGTCGCGTTTCGAGTTTGAATTTCAGCCTTCGCAATGCGGTCCGCATCCTTTATCTTGCGTTACCTGTCAGCATTTCTCCCGACTTGAATTCCCAAGGCATCCATCACTTGGAGTTAGGATTTTGCCCCACAGTTAAAAACGCATGTGGCAATATTGGCAGCAATGTTGACAATACTTGAACCGTTGTGGAAAATTTTGGGAGCTATTCTCCAAATGACGTTGTTGAAGCTTTCATTTGCGTTTTGCGTAAATCCGCCGACGCAGCGTTGTAGTAAATCATCAGAACTTAGGTCCTAAATATTGGTTCGATGGCTCTAAATATTGGTTCGATGGTGTTAGCAACATCCGAATGTAGAGAAGGCTCACGGTGATCGTCCTTCAATGTTTTGGTAGCCTTCGCTAGCTGCCAAGAACACCAGGAGTCACTTTCTGGTGGACACCGGTCATGCTGTGGCAGATCGTCCGTCGAAATCATGTGGAAAAACGTGGCCATGATAGCTTTTTTCATGTTTGCAGCAGAATCACTATTGCGTCTGATGGCGAGGCCATAATAAATCGTGAGCTTATCAATCAATTTGCCCGTTAATTTTCGCTTTCCTCCTAATCCTTTCGTATTCTTTTTACAGTTTCTGAGCCTGATACCCATTCGTTTTTAAACATGTCCTACGCACTCTTTTTTAAAATTATTATCGTATCCCCGTAAGGGGCGCTATCGACTATGTTCTTATAAGTTTTCAAGTCTCCGTCGCCTATGTAGTTTGTGTACTTCACTTCGTATTTTTCCTCGGATCTTGCAAATATTTCGCACCCTCCATCTCCCTCAATTTTCCCCGAAGAACCCTGAACATGGTTTACCTTACATTGTTCAGCATGGTCCTGTACCCACTCTTCATACTCACTAGTATTTCTCTTCTTTTGCCAATTCGCACATGCCTGGCAAAAATTGCATTTGACGTTTATCTCAAGTACTTTGCCAGTGTAATGTGTAATGTGATGACACTTTATGTAATGACAAATGTAATGACAATGGAAACCCCGTTTTCGCCATGTCCCATCGTCAGACACGGTAAACCCTTCATTGGGCCGTTCTGTTGTTTCAGTTGTCCTTTCCTTCTCTTCTTGCACACTCGAGATAAAAATCATCTCACGTACTGATTCTGACATAGAATATTCTTCACAATTACATCATACGTGCATTATACAACCGGTTGTGCTAAATTCATCAGCCCACAAAATCTTTGCATACCTCCCAGACCGATTCCAATCATTCGCATAGCGAGAATAAATCTCGTATTTAATATTTTATACGCGTTTGAAATATATGGGCAGGAGGATACACTTCGGGGATCACAGGATGGACATGTTATTTTTATTTTGAAGCCAAAGGCACGAGTGCAGGTTTTCGTCATGGTAATTGTCTGTCCGCAGTCTTTAGATTTCACGTGTTTACTGATAAACGAAAAAACAGTCACAAAATTCAGCAAAACATCTTCAATATTGTGTTTTACACTAGGTTCTAAATCGATTGATTCCCGATTTTTTTTTGGCAGGAGCACTCACTTCACTGTCATCTTTTTAACATTCATGGTGATTTAACGGGCGTTCTTTTTCGGAGGATTGTCTTTACGGATCTTGAACGTCGCTCTATCTGTTCTTGAGATTTTATTTCGCTGGTCTTTACGGTTCATTTTATCGATTTCACTAACAATGCACATAAGAGAAAATACTGTTCACTCCCGTAGGATAAACGATAGACTGACGCTTCGAAATAACCCCAGGCCCCCGGAGGTATCATACCCTTGTATACCTGCTCACTATAACAAAAGGCCCCAGCACGACAGCTGCAGGTCCAACCGACCGCGCGCTCGACAGTCTGCTGCCTTTCGCAGAATAACCCACAACTTCTTCAATATTTCGAATTTTTACATGAAATTTATACACTATATTCTTTGAACTACAAACTACAAGAAAAAAAAACGATTGTTTTTGAAAAATTTACTCACGTACCTCCCCTCAAAGGTCGAAGATGTGTATGGTCAATAACCGTGAATCTCACAATGTATGGTGGATTGGTGAAAGACTACGGGCTCCTGGATGTTGCTGCTTTCTTCTTTCATTGCACGCAGCAGATGCACAGATCATAAAATAAATAATGTTTTACATGTTGTGCTCACGTACTTTCAGACCCAACTTCTTTAAGAGTAATACGTTTTGAGATGTGAGCACTTTGGGTGCTGGCCGATGACTCATTGTTTTGCCCATGGTAGTTTAGTGTTATTAGTGACTATTGAACACTATACCCATTATGATTCTATATGCAACTGTATTGAGGGTACTTCACCGCGGAAATTGACTTAGTGACCATTCTGATCCACAATTCGAAGCTGTAATGTGTCTATCGTTCGGCTTGCAATTGGTAGATAAATGACGTGCGATGGAACTTCAATGATCTTATATCCTGGTGGGACGGATGGGGAAAATTCGTGAATAGTGTGCACTTTTTGTCCGTTAATATAAGCACTAGGGGTGATATTGCACACAACGCCCAAGGCGTTCACTTTAAGAATGGCTACTGGAAGGTCGGATTCGTGTATTTTATTGGCTTCCAATTTACGCGCTGTGAAGGCCAGTAGATGTCCAATCGAATCTTCTGGCTCAAAATTGACTTCGTGATCACACTCGATTTCACTGCGCAGAGTATTATTATTAGGTTGTAAATGTTGCAAATGTATGACTATCCTCTATTTCATACCTACCCGTAGGTATTGTTAACACATAATCTCCCACGTGCAATTTATTGTGGTCAATGTCTATATTGGGAATAGAGTTGAAAGTTAATAATTCCATGAGACTGACAAGGGGATCTTACAGGCTGTCACTCACGGAATTTGATAAGTCTCAGATATGTTGTAGAGGGACCTACCCTAAGTACCTGAGTAAAGGGATTTTATACAACGCTCTTTAGTTTTCGAGAAAACACGTTCGAAAGTTTAGCTCGTAGCTACGATACCGCTACGGTTGCACCTTTCTCGAACCAGGGGGCGTGGCCTAGTGGGCAAGGTTCCCGGCTCTGACGCTCGAGGTTCAGGGTTCGAGTCCCGTGGTGGCGTTTTTTTTTACAAAATATAGATAAATTCGATGGATGATGCAAAACGGTCTAATTATTTATTATTATTTTATTTATTTATTTATTAAAAAATTTTTTTATTCATTTTAAACATTTTTGACTTTCCATGTTTTTTAAAATGATGTATTATTTTATTTTTCACGCAGAAAAAAAGAGAAGAAGAAATTATAACATCTTTCACAAGAAACTGCAATTTATTATTTTTCATTACAATATGAATTTCACAATAGTCGGGCCGTTATTTCAAATACTCCAGCCGGGTTCGCTACCTGCGTTCCTCATCCCCACTTGTACCCTATCCCTAACGCTTTATGATCACATCTTTGTAGACGAGAAGAAGGCATGCACATGCAGTATTAAGGGGTAAGGCCACTGTAAATTTTTTGAAAAATCGATTTTTTTTTATTGGCTTAAAAAATAGTTTAAACCCTCTAGAATAAGAAAAAAAGGTCCTGTGCGAAAAAAAATTTGTTGTCCTTAGGAAATGAAGGTCGCCGCCAAGCGTGTCAAAACTTGCTCCGAAACGACTGCAATTATATCGGAGATGACGATTCCAAAACTTTCAAAGGCATCGTGGATTCGAAGCCTTATGAAAATGTTGATGTTAAAAAAAAAGAGTGCATAGATCACGTGCAAAAAAGAATGGGCACTCGATTGAGAAACTTAAAAAAAGGAACAAAAGGTCTCGGGGGAAGAGGAAAACTCACTGCCAAATTGATTGACGAACTAAGCATTTATTACGGCTTAGCAATCCGTCGAAATTCCGATTCCATCAAAAATATGAAAAATGAGATCTGGGCAACACTTTTTCACAAAATGTCAACGGATGAAAAGCCTCAGCACGAAAAATGTTCGGAGAATTGGTGCAGTTGGAAGAAAGCGAAAGCAGAAAATGCCTTGGATGCGTATCATCACAATCAGCCAATGAGTGAGGAGGTTTATCAAGCCATCAAACCCATCTACATGGAATTGAGCCGGGACGAGTTGCTGGAGCGTTGCTTGGGGGCCTATACTCAAAACAATAACGAAAGTTTCAACGCTACCGTTTGGAGTTTGGCCCTCAAATCATCCTCAAGCGGAAAAACTGTACTAGATATTGCGACGGATATCGCTGTTTGCATATTCAATGGCGGCCTTACCAACGTCTTGCAAATATTCAAGATGTTGGAGGTGGAAATTGGTGTACAGTTATATAATTTCTGCATCGAAGCCGACGCCAAACGCATCACGCACGCGGAGACATCTCTGAGCGACGCGGCCAAAAGTGCGCGCGCGCTCCAAAAATCAACCAGGAAAGACGAAGAAGACGAAAATTTGGCTATCGAAGGACAAATGTATGGTGCTGGGATTGCAGACTAACGGTAAAAATTTTTTTTAACTCCTTTTTTTAATTTTTTCCAATAAAAAACTATTCGCAAAACTTTAAACGCGTTTTTCTCGAAACATGGTTTTTCAAAATGGCACGCAGCATAACTCGAACAATTTTCATTTTTTTTACTTGAAATTTTAACCAGATGTGAACATTTACATTATCTTGAGAATGTCGATCGGAATTTTCAAGAACTTTATTTATTGATTTTTTGTTAACAAAAAACTTGCCGTTTTTTTCGTCAAAAATAAATTTTTTTTTCAAACGCACGCCAAATCCACAAAAATTGATACTTTTTAAAATCCGATCGACATTCTCTAGCTATAGCCCTCTAGATTAATGGTTTTTTTTTTGTTCTAGATTCAAAAGTGCACCAGTGGTGCTGCGTGCCGCGGAGCCCTGGAAGCAAAACATGTCCCGGGAAGATAGCTGTGGAACCGCCATTTTGTTCTTTTTTTTACTGTAAAAAAATTTTATAATAAAGTTTAATGTATGCCCGATAACACCATTAAAAGTTTTTTTTCAAATGCCTTCAATTTCGGGAGCAAAAAATTAGTGAACAAACCTTTTTTTTTGGGCCGTTACAGTGGCCTTACTCGTTAAAGTTGTACCGCCCAATGCACGCCGATTTGCGAACCGTGCGATGTATATTTTAACCGGCAAGTGAACATTATCACAAAAAAAAAATACAAAATGCTCCCGATTTGTTAAAAAATAACAGAGAAATTGCGTCAAAGGAAGATTCCATACAAATTCATTCTTCGATTCGTCATCAAATAAGCGCACCTACTTTCGCGCCGATGATTAAATATGCGAAGTTAATTGAGGAAAGACCGCTGTTTTTAAATGTCAATCAAGTATGCTTTCCAATAACGCTGCTCAAAACTCCGTGAGCCTGCAATGCCATAGCTTTTATACGATGTGCGCGTTGCTCTTTGGTCTTGTTTTTTGCTTGCTTTTACGATAAATACCACCCGCAATATTGTTATGTATAATATTGTAAAATGATAATAAATAATTTTAAAAAAAATGGAAAGTAAAAAATTTTCTAAATGAATAAAAAATAAAATAAATAAATAAAATAATAATAAATAATTCAGACGGTTTTGCATCATCCAACGAATTTATTTATATTTTGTGAAAAAAACGCCATCACGGGACTCGAACCCTGAACCTCGAGCGTCAGAGCCGGGAACCTTGCCCACTGGGCCACGCCCGCTGGTTCGACAAAGGTGCAACCGTACCGGTATCGTAGCTACGAGCTAAACTTTCCAACATTTTTTCTCGAAAACTAAAGAGCGTTGTATAAAATCCCTTTACTCAGGTACTCAGGGTAGGTCCCTCTACAACATATCTGAGACTTATCAAAATCCGTGAGTGACAGACTGTAAGGTCCCCTTGTGAGACTATAATTTTTGTTTGGTGAGAGTTCTATAGGGTGAAAGCATTGCGCCTCGAGTATGGATGACGATCCAGATATAGTTAATGCTATCTATCTTCCATGCTATCTTCCATGATGCTGGGAAATTGGCAATTAAACTCTCCGCCTTATACTCCACGTAAATATAACATGTCTTTGTCTTTGTATCATCATTGTTGACATGGAAACTTGAAACATAAATGTCCGCATTCATTCGTATCGTATACCTACACCAAAACAGTTCATAAGTATGGACGGTGATGAAAATTACCAAAACTATCCAAGTGCACGACTTTCCATGAAGACTTTTTGTAGGGGACCCAGTGTGTGCCAGGGATTACATTTTCATCCAAGTGAATAATTGCTGATTCAGATTTGAGTGGCACGCTCGTTGGCAATGTATCGCACGTTTACACGCCACGGAAATTTGGAATCTCCATGATTTTTGCATATTTGAGTAGGTCGATGTCGATTAAGTGTCGGTGGGGTAGCGTTACTTGACGTTTTTTGGCTTGATATGAAGACCCAATCCTTGCTTTTGCGGTTTCAGATGTAACCCCCTACCCAAAGCAATCGCTTCAATTGTTCGATTATGTCGCCTACTTTCATCCACTTCGCGTTTAGCCGCTTCAGCAGCATTTACAGCTTTAGCTATACTAGCTGCGTCACCTGACAGAGCCCCAGCAGCGCTGAGACCATCACCGATAGGTATGCGGAACGGTAATAAACCACCAATGTTATGAGGTATAGGTAGAACCCGTGGTGTCCCCATTTACCACCTTCAGTCTTCTCTGCTACGCGAGCACCCTTTAGAGCTGCATTGATAACCGTATGCGGATCATTACTTTGAAGCATTGCCTTCTTCGCAGCACGAATTATTTTTTTCAAACAAACGCCGCTCTTACGTGCTGTCTTCATACCCAAGCCAAATTGTCCCTTTGTCTTCATAATATTTGACACACTCCAAGCACTTCTTTTCTCACCGATGCTAGCGTCATTAGCGGTAACGCGTTGCCAAGCCTGTTCGACCAACACATTATCTGCCAAATGTCTCGCTTCGAGAATATTTGGATTTTACAAATATACAATGTCGTGTTGTCTGCAAACCGTGTCCAATGGATTAATGCCCCGATCGCCACGAACAAGGCGCTTATTAACCAGCTTCGTACCGGGCCCACAATATTGATAACCAGGCAGATGCAATTCAACAGGGAGTTTGTTGATTAGTTGGTTGATAAAACCTTTACCGCTCTTGCCATACACGATAACGACTAAAGATAATACTCGATCGAAAGACAATCCTTATACAGTGCCCTTTTATATTCATTTTGCGTTAGTTGTGTGTGAGATGATGTCTAAGATGGAGGAACGGGGGGACAAAACGTCATGGGAATTTATTGCCGGTTAGCATACGCGCAGTTTTTTGTGGTCCATCGAATTGTGGGAAAACCTACGCACTGCTCACTCTCATAATACACGCCAAAGGTTTGAGATTCGAGAATAGTTATGTATACTCCAAGTCGCTGAAACAGCCAAAATATAAGTTGCTCAAACGATTACTTGAGCCCGTCAGTGGAGTTGAGTATTATTCATTCAATGAGCATAAACACGTGATTACACCGAGTGACGCACGATCCAACTCTACATTAATTTTTGATTATATAATGTGTGGAAAACAGAATAATGTAAGAGCCGTCTTTTCCATGGGAAGGCATGAGATTGTAGACAGTTTCTATCTTTGTCAGACATACACTCGCATCCTCAAACATGTCATGAGAGATAATGCAAATTTTGTGATGCTTTTCAAGCAGGGCGATACGAATCTCAATAACGTGTACAGTCATCATGTCGATACGGATATATCCTATACATGCTTGAAAAACATGTGCACGGAATGTTGGAATTCCGGCAAGTATGCATTGATCACAATCGACAAGGACAGCGATATTAACGAGGGTCGATGTAGGCAAAATTTTGATTATTTTCTGAGACTCGATAAATGACCCGCCATTGATCGGCGAAGGGATAGTATTGCGTACACATCAATAGCGACAATATGAAGAGCGAACCTCTGTTGAGGGAAAAATACGTATTGCGTGAATCTCCAAGGCGAGTGATGCAATCAGACGAAAACATCGAATGCTCTAGATCGGAAGAGACAGTTTAGGTAATTTGCCTAGCCATTTAAAACGAAAACATCCCACCATTTCTACAGCACCAGTGGAACGTCAAGTAGCTATTAAAGAGAATAGTCCTGAATCTGTGCATCCAGGTATAGAACCTGAACATGAACAACATCAAGGACTGCAATTAATTTCAGTAGATTCAAATTCCGTCGTCGTCTGTCTGTTTAGTACAAAAATCATCTGTACAGCCCAAAATCGACGGGTTCACCCAAAGACCCTTACCACCGGATAAAAAAACTAAAATAGATCAGCAATTAATTGTGTCGATAGCTAAAGAGTTTCATCGTCTAAACATGATAAACAATTTTTGACAATGACAGTCAATTTTTTAATTGACCGGCCGATCAATTAAAACATCTGATTGGCTGGTGCAGTGATCTGGAACGATGACTGCAAGTATATAAGGAATGCCTGAGACACGGGAGCTTCAGTATCGGAGCTCTCAGCCCTGATGATGCAGACTGTAACGTTTGCGAAACGTCGGCACAACGCTGATTCTCAACACGGCCTCCATCCGGAAGCCACATACTCTTCAAATTACATAAAGAGCCGTGAAAGCCTTAAAACTAAAATAAAACGCCTACACGGAGAGGCTATTTTGGGTCCTGTTAACACCTTTTCCAAACTCAGGAAAACTCTGCACATCCAGCTGTGCTCGTTAACATTCCTAAAAAGGTGCCGCGACCATCAAGTGGTACCGAAATGTTTTCAATTAAAAAACCCCTTTCCATCAAAACAAGCCAAGACTATCCTCCACCAGGCCTCGCTGAGACTGGTAAAGGAGAGAATATCTGTCACCAAAAAGATTTTAGACCAAAATTCCCAAAAACTCCTTAAACTTCACCTACGCCTATCTGACTGTTTGGAACCACAGCTGTGGGAAGATCTTGACCGGGTCACACACGAACAAGCCCTCCACTGTGCAGACCTGAGGTCCAGGAATCAAATAGAGAAATTCAGGAAACTATGCCCACAGACGAAACAACCCATCCTAACCCACACAGTAAAAAACCTAAGCAACCACCCACTCTCCGCAGCTGAAACATCAGTCCTCGCAAAAGGGCACAATTTCGCCATCACACCGACAGACATTCCAACCAGAGAAATCATCAGCCAGGTGGAAACTGCCATCTACCGTCTCCCACCTGATACTAGCAACGATATCAGGCAACGGATAACCAATATTCTACACAAAGCAAAACCCCCTCAGCAGAACATCACAAAGGAAGAACACCTTGCTCTTCAAAATTTGAAGAAAAACAAGGACATCTTAGTACTACCAGCTGATAAAGGGAATGCTACTGTTATCATGGACAAAACGGACTACTGCAGGAAAATGATGAACCTGCTCGAGGACACCAACACGTACAAGAAACTACCACGTGACCCAACATCAAGCGTAGAAAAGAAAACAACGACACTTCTAAAGAAGGCTGGCCTGTCGGAGAACCTTACCAAAATCCTTACACCCAAGGAATCCCTACCACCCAGGCTTTACGGTCTGCCAAAAATACACAAAAACAACATCCCACTAAGGCCCATCGTTAGCAACATAGGCAGCCCTACATATCATTTGGCACGTTTTCTCTGCAAACCCTTGCAGGAACTCGTAGGCCTCAACAACTCCTATATCCAAAACTCTCGGGAATTTGTGAATAAGATCCAGTCCATCAAGGTACAACCAGAAGACATTCTAGTAAGTTTCGATGTTGTATCGTTGTTCACAAACGTCCCAACCCATGAAACCCTAGAAATAGTCAGAAAATCCCAAAAAGTTGCTCCTAACCTACTAGCCCTCATAGAACATTGCCTAAACTCTACATATTTCCAATTCCAATCCCAGTTTTATGAACAAACTTCAGGCGCAGCCATGGGTTCCCCGATTTCCCCTATCATCGCCAACATCTTTATGGAGAATTTCGAGAACAGAATTCTGCAAGAAGCACCTCTCAAACCCTCAACCTGGTTCCGATATGTCGATGACACCTTCGTCATTTGGAGTCACGGCAAAGAAAACCTCAATCATTTCTTAACCTTCCTCAACTCCCAGCACCCCAATATACAATTCACCATGGAGATAGAACAGGACAATCAAATTCCTTTTCTGGATGTACTGGTTCAACGGAAAAACGATGGCACTTTGGGCCACAAAGTTTACCGGAAACCAACGCACACGGATAGATATCTCCACGCTACGTCCCATCACCACCCCTCCCAAAAACAATCGGTCATAAGCTCTCTGGTCTACAGAGCTCTAGCGATCTCCGAACCGAACTCTCTCGAGGATGAACTAGAACACCTACGCAAAGCTTTAGGAGATAATGGCTACAAGCCAGGCAACATCGAAAGAACGATCAAACAACTAAGAAGAAAAATAGCCGATCCGAAAACGGTAACAGAACCTGAAGGGGAGAATGAAGGACAAATAATAGCAACAACTTCCCTTCCATACCTTCAGGGCATAACCGATCGCATAGGCAGGGTCCTTGGGAAACATAACGTGCGAGTCATCTTCAAACCTCAGAAGAAGCTAGCACAAGTGGTTCCGAGTGCAAAAGACCAAAGACCACCATTAAGTGCACCAGGAGTGTACAAGATACCCTGCTCATGCGGTAAAGTGTACATAGGAGAAACCGGGAGGAAGATCAGTACACGGATCAAAGAACATCAACGGTGTATCAAATATGGCCACATTGGACAATCAGCCCTGGCCGAGCATTGGATGGAAACTGGTCATGCCATTCAGTTCGATAAAGCCCAAAGTCTGGCCCCATCAAACAGCTATTTTTCTAGGAAACACCGAGAAGGCTTGGAAATCCGAAAACATCCGGACAATCTAAACAGAGATGGTGGATATCACGTCAATCCCATTTGGCACACCGTCCTCCCGGTTTTTTAATTGACCGGCCGATCAATTAAAACATCTGATTGGCTGGTGCTCTGATCTGGAACGATGACTGCAAGTATATAAGGAATGCCTGAGACACGGGAGCTTCAGTATCGGAGCTCTCAGCCCTGATGATGCAGACTGTAACGTTTGCGAAACGTCGGCACAACGCTGATTCTCAACACGGCCTCCATCCGGAAGCCACATACTCTTCAAATGATAAACAATCTGGAATTAAACAATTTCGTCGCCCTACTGAATCCGTCCTACAGTTTGCCAACCACGAAGACACTTTCTGAAAGTTTCTACCACAATAATATTTGCGGCTGAAGGAACAGGTAAACCCTGAGATTTTGAAGGCTGTTGCGATTTGCGTTACGACAGATGGGTGGACCTCTGAAAATAATGAAAGTTTCTTAGCAATCACTGCACACTATATTGAATCGAGTGCAAATTGACTTGGTCGCATACAATATGATGAAAGCTATATGGCCAGCAATCTCCGCCAATTTTCACGAAACGAGGTAAAGGAGTGGCAGATTGAAAATAAAGTAGAATTTGTGGTTAGCGACAACGCAGCAAACATACTCGCAGAAGTCCAACTAGGAGGATGGCGATCCGTCGGTTGTTTCGCTCACACTCCTAATCTGATCGTCAAAGCTGGCATTGACACAATCCCCGATACGATAAACAAAGTAAAACGAATTGTAGAATATTTTCAAAGAAGTACGACTGGACTCAATAAACTTAAATCAGTTCAAAAACAGATAAACACGGAAGAACTGAAACGAAAACAGGATATCAGCACTTGGTGGAATTCCACATATGATATGTTGGACCGTGTAGTAAGAATAAAAGGGGCACTGACAGCTACATTGGCGTTAGTAAGAACTGACTTGGATTTATCTCCCGATGACTGGACGCTTATTGAAACGATATTACCAATATTGAAGATGTTCTATGAACTTACAGTGGAGGTATCGACAGAAAAATCTGTAAGTCTCTCCAAAGTCATTGTGTATTGCCGGTTGCTTATGAAACAAATGAGGTGGCGAATGGCACAAGCTGAAGCCGCACAAGGCAGTAATCAGATATGCACTTTGTTGCGAACATTAAATGACTAACTAAACAAGCGATTTGAGTCGACTGAGCGGAATACGCCAAGGACGTCGCCAACTAATGGGCCAGGGGGGGGGCAAGATGGGAAGGGAGGGTGGGGGAAATTTAAACATTTTAGACTCTCATATACATGCTTTCCAATATCTAGTGGGGGGCACCTGCCCCCTCTGCTCCCCCTTGGCGACGCCCTTGGAATACGCTGTATGCGGAATGCACAACATTAGACCCAAGATTCAAGGAAAGAAGTTTCCGTGACAAAATCAACTTTACAAGAGCGCTAGGACAACTGAAAATGAAAGTCGGGGCCATGCAGCCACCAGCACCTACACCTCCACCCAGCATTTCACATACACCATTATCGTCGATAACACCGTCAATATGGACTAACTTTGACGAGGGAGTCGCAAGCCTTGTTCCAGAAAATAACACCGCAGCTGGAACAGCAGATATCGACAAATATATGCAGGAGCCTATGATCGACGGAATAAAAGATCCCCTGCGTTGGTGGTACACGAGAAAGTCGGGACCCGCGACTGTACATATATATTCTATAAAGACTGACTATTGTCGGGACGTCGGTGTCCTGCGAACAAATATTCTCGAAAGCCGGGCTAACACTAACAAACCGTAGAAGATAGCTTAAAATGTCAAATGTGTTCCAATTACATTTATTGGAAACATTCATACATAGACGGTATACTCCTGTATAAATTTGTAAATATTCCTAAAAAACATGTAAATAGAATCAATTGAATTATGAATACGCCAACCAAGAGTAAGGTGTCCTAATTGTATAAAATATCATAATCTTTAACACATTTAGTTCAAAGAAGGTAAAGTAGATTATTTTAGTTCTTGGTTGATGGTACTAACAATTAGATGGTAAGAATAAACTCATTAATAACTCGAAATTATCCACACCGTTCATTGCTGGCCATGACAGCAATGAACCGCCGTTGTTGTGGTCAGCGTCAGACGTGTTGTTCGATGACATGGCTTATGATGCCAAGGATTCCGGGCAGTCGGTTGAACTGAAACATAAAAACTCAACGGTTTCTTGAAATATAATATACAAAGGAGTTCGTCTCGTAGGGGTTTTTTATTTGATTGACCCGTTGCTTTTTTATGCAACCAAAACCGTCGGAAATTGCGAAGTAAAAACAAATGTTAAATCAAAACGGTTGCAATTCCGTCAAGAATGGAACTTTCAAAAAAACCTACGAGGCAAACTTCTTTGTAAATAACATTTCAAGAATCCATTGCATTTCCAAGTTTCAGATCAACCGACTGCCCGGAATCCTTGGCACCAAAAGCCATGTCAACGAACAACACGTCTGACGCTGACCACAACGACGGCGCTTCCAGTCAACTAGTTTATTCAAAGAAATTCCTAAGCATATCTCAATGTACATATTTTCCAATAAAAAACCCGGATCCAATCGAAACATTAGTTATTGAGATAAAAATTCCCGAAGTTTACCGGTTTTTTCGCCGTTTACTCAGGTACCTCCCCGTAAGGCCCTGGGCTTTACAGACCCTACTCTATCCTGGTTTTTTCGTACCTAGTTGGTCGCTCTCCATCAGTGATCGATGGGCTCGGGGGTATCTCAGGTTGGCATCCCATCACAGAGGTGTACCACAGGTTTCTGTCCAGGGGTCACTACTGTTCTTGCTATGTCTCAACGATATCGATGCCAACCTAAGGTTCTGCAGTAGAATGGTCTTCGCGAATAACATGCAAATTTCCCTCCGTTGTCGCCTCTCGGAAATAAATGCAGCGATTGCTGTGATTACTCATTTAGCAAAGAACATTGTGACCGAAAAATTACAGCTACACGTAAAGATTTCTCTCAGATCAAACCAAATTTCTCTCAAATCAAAAGGGAAAAGGACGGACACTCCCGTACAATGTACAAAGTGCAATAACGTACCACTTTGCATCGCGTGTTTTCAAAATTATCACAAAAGTCGATAAGGGTTAAAAAACACTTATTTCGAATGTCAAAGTTGTTCCTAAAGATTCTTTTCAATTATTCTAGTTAAAAATTTATAATCTTAGCAAATCATAAAAAATATTTGAAAACTAAAAAAACAAAAGAAAACAAAAAACAAATGAAAAAAAATTAAAAAACACAAAAAAATACAAAAGACAACAAAGAAAAATTGGTTTAATAAAAAAAAATGAAGTGTTAAATCCCACCGTTGCAGCCTTCTCGTGGCACACTGCGGGATCGTCACTAAATTGACCAGTTAATGCCGGGGGCTACATGAAGTATTGTTTCCAATTTTTTCAAATTATTATTAACCCTTACTAGTGTGCAAAATATTTGTTCAACTTGATACAGACTGCTATCGTATCCGCAAACTAAATTTGCAAATTTTATGTTCCGACTCATAATCAGTGACCTACACAACCTATAAGTACCGAGTTTCATCTAAATCTAAATTTCTGAATTTTGAGATCAAATTCGTAATCAGCACCCTCGAAAACCCAAGAGTACAAGTTTTCAGGATAAAACAATGTTCCTGCCATTATGGGCACTTTTTGTCGAATTCTATCTGGCAACGAAGGGGTTAATTATAGATTCGTACAAATTGCCACAGCCCAGCACCTTCTTCATCAAAATATTCCATGAATTGTTCACGAATTTCTGCAGATAATCTTAAGTATAAATGTGTAGAAGAAGCAGCTATTGGTGTTAGGGCACTATTTTCGAAATCGACATTATCTCTCCAATTCCGTCACACAATAGTACCATCACTCACTTCCTCATCAGTCATACCGCGAGTTATAGATGTCTCTTGATTCGGGATATCTTTCTTTTGCAGCCAATTATGGAAATTAACCGTAGCTTCACCATTTTTGCAACCGTTTCGACTTTTGTCAAAATTGGTTTTCTATATATTCGCCACTGAGCAACGAGGATTCCAAAAGTATTTTCGAATGTTCTTCTTGCTCGACTGAGTCTGTAGATTAACATTTTTCGTTTGATGGCAAGCCATCTCTCCTCCGAAAGGCACGCACTAAGTACGGAATGAGCGGGAACGCTTCGTTAGCAACTAAAACGTAGGGATATTTTGAGGTCCCATCATAAATGTCTTCGCCAGCTGGAATATCTATTTGTCCTCGTGCAAGCTGTGGCTCAAATCGAAGAGTTTTTGAAAACACCGCAGTCACTCTGACTTCCATATGCACCAATAACGACATGTGTGAAGAGATAATCAGCGTCGCATATAGCTAGTAATAGGATACTGTGCGACTTCTTTTAGTTGAAATAGACAGAACCACTATGTTCTGGATTCTGAAAATAAAATACGATATTAATTATAAATTAATTGTACACATTACTAAATATATGCAAGAATACATACCTAAATAACTACATGCCTAAATAACTACATGCCTCATTCCATTGAACCGGTGCAACGAGGAAACTGACATCTCGTACTCATCCGATTTGCGATGTTTTTCCATTCCCTGAATGTACATACATGGAGATAATACAAGTGGCTGCAATACATCCCATATTGCTTGGAAAATGACTGGGATGATCTGTCAAACTGCTGTTAGGCTCACCGAGTACTGGTACGACATAGATGTCATGCTGTCCCCGCTGGCTAAATATCTTAAATGTATAAAGTTCTTGGTTCATTGTGCTATAAAGGTATAACGCTATAAACCATGTACCTGACACCCCATTGCCTTAAACATATTATTAAACGTTGTTCTGCTTCAATAGATTCCCGAAGAACATGTTGTCGACTTACCATTGGCGCAACCAAGCTGTAGTACAGTCGTGTAGTACAGTCATTAACAATAAATGTAAAATATATATCAAATATATATTATACATTTTCGATATACAGGGTGAGGCACTAACTGTTGTCACCTTGAATATCTCTGTCATTATTGACGTCACAAAAAAATGTTTGAAACAAAAGCTGTACCGTACGAAAGGGGTCATCAAATGCGACTATTTTTTTTATCTCAGTGGAGGCGCTGTCGCACAGTAAAGGTCACCTCCATTTCTTAAAATGGGACGATACATTTTTTTCAACTATCTTATAGAGCATCGAAAACTGCATAAAAAACATTTTGGGGTCAAAGTCGTTCAAGGTCATTTAAGATCAAAAAGTTACATGAACTTTATTTTTATGTGTAAATACCTTTATTCACAGTAGATGTTCAAAGTGATTGCCATTGGAATCAATGCCGTATTGCAATCTCCTCATCACGAATTTCTTATCACTTCGGCACTTATCGGCGAAGTCTTGCCGTTATCTTGTATGTAAATAACGGCACCAAACCTACAATGTACACGGAACATTGTACAATGTTTCGCCCAAACAAACCCATGATAACGATAGTAAGAATGGTGAGACTAGTATTGGTGAATCAAGCGAATGTAAATGATGTATTCTTTTGAAGAGCAAACTGATGTGCTTCTAATTTACGTAGAATGTCAGAAAAATGCAGTGAGAGCTAGAGACTTATAAGTTGAAAGATTTCCTGAACGTTCTCGTCTTACACGCCGTATATTACAAATTTTGTATACTAAGCTGAGGACAACTGGATCCTTAACCCGTCGGGAAAGTAACCGACAAAAGCGAGTCACTAACGAAGAAACGGAAATTGGTGTTCTTGCCGCCGTTCATCGAGACCCTTGTGCGAGTTCTCGTCAAATTGCGAGGGAATCTGGCGTGAGTCAAAGAAGTATTCTACGTGTTCTACATTGTCATAAATATCATCCTTATCACATCAGTCTCCACCAGGAATTAACTGGTACGGATTTCATGAATCGCACTGAATTCTGCCGATGGCCTCAACGCCGGATTCAGAGAAATGACGCATTTATTAATCGGATTTTATTTACTGATGAGGCAACATTTCCGAATCATGGAAATACTAACTTGCACAACATGCAGTTGTGGTCAACTGAAAATCCACATTGGCTGGAAATTCTACACAATCCGTGATGAGGAGATTGCAATACTGCATTGATTCCAATGGCAATCACTTTGAACATCTATTGTGAATAAAGGTAATTTCACATAAAAATAAAGTTCATGTCGCTTTTTGATTTCGAATTACCTTGAACAACTTTGACCTCCAAATGTTTTTTATGCAGTTTTCGATGCTCTACAAGATAGTTGAAAAAAAATGTACCGTGCCATTTAAAAAAGTGGAGGTGACCTTTACTGTGCGACAGGGCCTCCACTGAGATAAAAAAAATGGTCGCATTTGATGACCCCTTTGGTACGGTACAACTTTTGTTACAAAACATTTTTTTGTGACGTCGATAATTACACAGATATTCAAGGTGACAAGAGTTAGTGCCTCACCCTGTATACAGTCATCCCCTAAAGGGATTTTTGGCGCATTCCAATAGTTTACGAGATTTCGAATTTGTTTGGGTTCGTGTAAGTTTTTTTGTGTGTTTTCGGTTTGTTTGGGTTTGTTTCTTTCGGTTACCCCTGCAGTACAGATATACTTGCTGGGGTAAGCGCGGCACGCTACCCACCAGTGAAGTCGGAGGAGTGAGGATATCGATCGGCCGTGGCGAGCGATATAGATATACTAGTGCAGGCTAAAAAATAGACTTTAAAATTCGATTTCTCGTGAACTATTAGAATGTGCCAAAAATCCCTTTGAAGGATGTCTTTATATATTATATGGAACATCTGTGCTACATTTCAGTCAAATCGGGTGTAACAGCTTTTCGGAAGTTTATCCTTGCTCCGAATCTAAAACCCCGACGAGATCAGCGTCATGAGAAAAAATGTTCAGAAAAATCCGGACTGCATTTTCGTCCACAGCGCCAAAGTCGAAGAAGTTCATTTTGGGAGTGACAAAGTGGGGTGAAATGAAAAAAAATCAGGTTTAATTCAATAATTCATTAGGAAAAATTAATCAAATTTTTGTTCAAATGAGAATGTTGTAGCCCTGGAAAAGACGCATCGATAGAGTACTCGATCATCTATCTCCGATAATATCTTCACGCCCAAAAAAATTCTTGAAATATTTTTTTTTAAATTGTTTATTGAATAACTCAAAAACAATAGATTTTTCGGTTATGGTTTAAATGTACGAAATATAGAGAATAATTTTTTCTACATTTTCGTTTCTATCGACCACCCTTGAATTTTGCTTTTTCTAACTCCTCTCGGGGATAGAAAATTTTTAATGAAATTCTGCGTAAACGATTGACCGTACAAACTCGCCGTCGTGGAAGGATTTGTAGCTTGAACTCTCAACTACATTCTTGTCCACAGCGCTAAAG
>OX632356.1:12610129-12646319 GCA_951751655.1 Ophion costatus | reverse complement strand
GCACACGCACAGACACACACACACACACACACACACGCACACACACACACACACACACACACACACAGAGAGAGAGACACACACACACACACACACACACACCGGAGTCCCCTCCAAGGGAGACCCGGCTCTTCGATCAACTCCTTCTAAATTTTATTGTAATTAGCATAGGTTCCGTCAATACAAGTTTATTTGTTAAAAGTAATAGTCCAGTCATTTCGTCCGAAAAAAAGGCAAATAAAAGAAAATGAATTTGCGCTTCTAATTTTTTAATATGTTGTAGGGGATACCTAGAAAAGCTTAACTTGAGATTGTCGACCAAGCTTTCCTAGGAGCTTTCGCCGCCATCTTGGAAAACGCTTAAAATTTGTTTTTCGGCAATAACTCGGCTATCCGATGAGATTCGAAAATTTTTGTAAGACACTTTTTGTAGCTTTCTTTGTGCTCTACAATAACGCCTGAATCATTTTTAGCGTATCATGCATCGTTATCGAGATATCGATCGATAAAGTCAAAAATTTAGGACACAATTTTTGTTTTTTCCTTTTTTTTTCTTTGGGTCTTAATAAATATGAAAAATTGTGGAATTCAAACTTGTAGAGCATATTCAGACCTACAATTTCCTTCTTGGATTTTTTTATGTTGGACAAAAATTACGATCTCCAGCGCGCCGCAAAGTCGGTGAATCCACGCTCAGCGTCGAGCGCGCTCAAGTTAGTATATCGTATCGTGTTGAGTTTTTGCTGTGCGTAGTGTAAATCGAGGGTTCCGATATTCTGGGCAAAAATTTCGATATCTAGTTGGCTGTAAACTCATTATAACGGAGTGCCCGCATAGAGCGTCCGTTGGAGTTGGAGGGGTCAGGTATAAAGGGACCCTTTTGTTAGGGTCTACGTGTTGAAACGTGTTCTTCTTTTCGTAGCATCTCGGTTAGTTGCCTCGAGCCTTTCGAAGTGAGCACACGTGTTTCAACAATTTTGTGACCATGGGAGACTGTTTTATTTGTAAAAAAGCGTTAATCGACGACATTTATGTTGCTAAAAAAAGAGCTGTTCGAACTCTCTTGACGGTGAGTGAGAAAAGAGGACATGTGGACCATCAACGCATGCTAGAAAGTGTCGAATCTGTGAGTGTGCATAGGGCGTGTTACAAGAATTATGCGAACGAAAGACTCGCGTCGTTTGTCGCTCGTCGAACAAAATCAGTCTCGGAAGAACAGGAACCTGAACCTGAACCGGAACCCGAACATCAACAGCAGCTCGAAGACCGTTTCGATTTTAAAAATAAATGTTTGTTTTGTGGAGTACCGTTTTCCGATCAAACAAAAACACCAATGCATCGACGACACGCAATTCGAACGGTTCGAGAAAAGTCTATGAAAGATAACGTCCTAAAATATCTGCTCGGACGTAACGATGAATTTGCCGCTTCTATCGTCAAGCGTGTCTGCTCGGTACCTGATCTCATCGCCGTAGAAGCTCGCTACCATCGCGAATGCATGCATCGTGTGTACAACCCGCTACCTGAGGAGGGTGCGAAAAGAGGACGACCGACAGGTAACAAAGTCGACGAGGCAATGGAGGGGATTTACTCATTTCTAAAAGAAAATTCCGACGAATGCCAGTTTTCGATGACTGAATTAATGAGTCACGTAAATGGAAATTTTGTTCCGCACATAAAAACGGTTAAAGCACATTTAGAAGCGAAATATGGCGAGGACATTCTAATTATCGAGAAACAAAAGCGAAATTGTGTCGTTTGTTTCCGAAACACCGGATTTAAAATTCTTGCGGATAAATGATACCAGGAAAAGAAGCAGAACTCTCACGAGGAACGACTCCGAGTTATTCGCGAAGCTGCTGCTATAATTCGAGAGGACATAAGAGGCGTCGTTTACGACAAACAAAATTATCCTCCCTCGGATGAATTTGTACGGGATGTCGAAGCCGCTGTTCCGGAATCTCTACAAGTTTTTCTTTCAACAGCAATAATGAAAGATAAACGTGGCGCACTGGACTCGTGGAAAAAAAAGTGCACATCGATTGCTCACGCAATAATTACGGCTGTGCGTCCTCGTTCTTTTTTCTCTCCGCTGCAGATCGGTGTTGGAACTTATCTGTATAAGAAATTCGGTTCCAAGAGCCTCATCAACATTTTATCGGCAATGGGGTTCAGTGCACCGTATCGAGAAGTGACGATTTTCGAGAATTCGTGCATTCATCGACCTGAAAGTGAAATCCTGGAAAATTCATTCAGTCAATTCGTATTTGATAATGCGGATTTCAACATAAACACTCTCGACGGCCGTGGAACGTTTCATGCGATGGGGGGAATTCATCGAACCAATCACCAGCACCGCCGAACCCGCTCCGCCTGAACTATTAAAGCTCATTTCCTGTAAGTGTAAAGGAAATTGTGAGGCCGCCTGTGGGTGCAGAAAAGCGGGAATCAGTTGCTCCGTTATTTGCATGCACTGCAGTGGGCAAACATGCAGTAACGTCGCCAGAGTCGACATTTTGCTTGACGACGACGACGACGATGTCTGTAACGATGATGATGACGATGCTCTCATCGAATCAGCATCATTTCCAACGTTTCAACAGACACAACAACTCGAAGAGTTTACGGAGGACGAAGATCTTCAGCCTGGACCATCCAAGCGAAAAAAGACATGAAAAAAGTCCATCGTTCGTGTCTCGAGTGCAGAAAAAAATATTTTTCTTTCCGTTTATTTTGTTTTGTTTATTTTGTATTGTAAAAAAATAATATTTTTTACTGCACAAACAAATTATTTGTTTAATAAATTACTATTGTGTGATCCTTAATTTGTTGCTCTATGTACTTATTTTTTATCCCATCAATTTCCTGAACAATTTCCCATTCGATTCGACATCCAGACACAACCGAGCGAGCAGCTCGCTCGACGCTGAGTGTGGATTCACCGACTTTGCGGCGCGCTGGAGATCGTAATTTTTGTCCAACATAAAAAAATCCAAGAAGGAAATTGTAGGTCTGAATATGCTCTACAAGTTTGAATTCCACAATTTTTCATATTTATTAAGACCCAAAGAAAAAAAAAGCAAAAAACAAAAATTATGTCCTAAATTTTTGACTTTATCGATCGATATCTCGATAACGATGCATGAAACGCTAAAAATGATTCAGGCGTTATTGTAGAGCACAAAGAAAGCTACAAAAAGTGTCCTACAAAAATTTTCGAAATCTCATCGGATAGCCGAGTTATTGCCGAGAAACAAATTTTACCCCTTTTTTCAACATGGCGGCGAAAGCTCCTAGGAAAGCTTGGTCGACAATCTCAAGTTAAGCTTTTCTAGGTATCCCCTACAACATATTAAAAAATTAGAAGCGCAAATTCATTTTCTTTTTTGAATGTACGTAATGACTGGACTATAAAGGCCCGCGGAGTGTGTGCATTATTTCGATGATCCTTTCCAAGTCCCGCGATAGGAGACGCCTACGTCACGAGTTCAAGGGGAATGCAAGCGCGACCACGGTCCGATGGAAGACTGCGGCCGGTCGACGCTTAATCAAAAAGGACACCAAGAAGAAGGAATACGTACAGGCATCTCTTCACAAAGGTAGGTGAAGTGTTCCACAAAATTAAACATAAAGGGCCGCCAGCACATTGTGCTCCTGTCTCCGGTCCGTGCCTACGGGCCGAAAAGAAGAGCAAACTCATTAACTCGTTCTAGCGAGGTTACATCCCGTGTAATTGAAAATAAGCACAAAACCGGGACGTAACACGTATTTTACTACACAGGACGTAACTGTATAGTAAAATACAGCCTTTGATCTCTGCAAGCCGCAAACTATTGGCACCCACGTTGGTCGTTTTAAGCAAGCCTACTGGGAAATTTGAACCTCGAGTGAAACGAACTGTGTTCAAGGCAGAAAATATATCCATATTGGCTTTGAAATGTGGAAAATTCATAATTAACTATTTCAATCGTCAGAGTATATATTCCCAATATGGGTCCAGAACCACTAATGTTTCTGGATTCTTGAAGCGATCAATGTCGTATTTCGAGAAATGGAAATGCAATGGAAAAGTATTAATGTTCTGACTATTCCAACAGGTGGATATATTGCACTCATCGATGCTGTCGACACGCAGCCGTGAGAAAAATGAGTTAAACACTTTTCTGACAAGTAATATTATACACTTACTACTTACACTTGAGAGACAATATTGTCAACTTAGACTCTCTTGAACAAAACCAGATTTCTTCTTGACGGTTTGGAAAAACCTTTTCAAATATGCGTGGTACAGAAGTAATTACGTAGAAACAAATCCATAACAATTCAAAAATTCAGTAAAATTATGCTTTTCACAAAATGCACTGACATTCTACATTTGCGGCGAAGCTGCTATTATCACTTGCGCGTGGTATAAGAAATCAAGAATGCAAGATGTCGATTAATTTTTAAAAAATCCATGTCCAGACTATATTTTATCCTTTGCACATGTAGAACGTTACATTCCGGTGAAACAAAAGTCGTCGTAGGTATGCATGCAAAAAACTAATAATTATGAAAAGCGATACAAAACTTGCTGTTATGTTTATCGTCACCATCCAAATTTATAGTTATCGAAGAGCTTAAATCGACACGCATTTAACGGTATATGGCAATAGATTAGCTAATTATACGCCGGTATTGGCTAAAACATCGAAAAGCGGAGTCAACCTCTTGATTACGCGATATCGGAAAAACAAGAAAATACGGATCCCTTACTTTTCTATCCTCTACACATGTGTAAAATTACATCCCAATCAGATGAAAACTTTCGAGGACGCGCATGTGGAAATTTCGTTTTTGAAATAACAAAATATAAATTTCGTTGTTATCTGCATCATTCTTATCTCCAATGTATAGTACTCGCAAAATGAAACATTATTGCAATTTGACATTTTATGATATCGGGTTCCGCTCATACAGTTATCGCGTAAAACACACTCTTACTTTCAAAGATGCGCTTGACCCCGTAAAAAATTAAATTGTATCCGCAGACGTAACAAAAATACGTATCGACAATTTTGACCAACTCTACAGACACGCAAAATTCCGTAAAAATCGAACGGGGACACCTCGAGACGTTTTCTTGTTAAGAGTCAGAGTCAATCAGCCAGGCTTCGTTGTCGAACACCGAATGATTTTTGTTACAATACTATATGACTCTGTTCAAGTTTATTAAATCAACGAATCGTTGTCGCAAAACTGCAACGAAATATAAGTAATAAGTGAAAGTGACGATTTCTTTCGGCGCTCACGTTGAAGATAGAGATGTGGTGATCAACGTCTCGGCTCAAGTGGCGATCACCCGAGCTGTTTATTCGAAGGCGATAACTGCTTACCCCCATGGAAATTTATGTATGTAAAATATATGCAGAAAATATATGCTACGTATATATATATATCGGTCGTATATATAGTGACGAAAAATAGAATAATACGTATATATTAAGTATATATGCACCAAATATATGACGCATATATGATCCATATATTTTCGATATATTTTTGTGACCAAAAAAATATATGCTACGTCTAAGCACTATACATGATGCATATATGAGGCATGTACGACGCATATATTTTCGATATATTTGTAATTTTTTTTGTCAGAAAAATATGTAAAAAATGTATGCGTCATATATGACTCATATTGTTGTCCGCACATTCGTATGGCGAATATATCCCCTAATTTTCTTCGGAACGATCCTGTGGCCGGTTAACAGCTGGAGCGTCGAAGCGCCATGTTTCCATGGCGGGTCGCATCCGGAGACCCCCTACCCAACCTTTCCTCGCGGGACCCATGGCGCGTTGGGCACACGTTGGCGCGTTCGGCTCGCGTCGGCCGCGCTCGACCCACCTCGGCCGCTCGCGACGACCGATGGTCGCGCGTAGTTCGCGAAGCGCCCGAGGGTCGGCGCCCTGTTCCGCACATTCCCATAACCACTCATAGCTTCGGTCGGGCATATAACCCGACCACCCGCTACGATCAAGGCTGGAAAAACCAGACGCGTCCGCAGTTCATGCGTGCGTCGCCGAGTGTCGCAGACTCGTTACCTCTCCATATCCACGCCAGAGACGCAGTTCGTGAACTCGCCTATCCGAAAGGAAAGTATTTTTCCCTTTTGAACGCCGTCCGGTGTGGAAGGGAAACCTCTCCTGATATTCCTTTTCCTTTTTACGCCGCCCGGTGTTGAAGGAAAGAATCTCCAAAAGACCACCTTCTTTTTTACGCCGACCCGTGTTAAAGAGAAGGCTCCTTAACACGAATCCTTTCCAAAGCCACCTTTACTACCTTCTATTTTATTTTTCAGTTTTACACCGACTTCTGAGGCTTTGCCAACGGAGGCGGTGTTTTTGCGAACGCGGTCCTTTTCAGGATCCATAAAATGGCAAAAAACATAATTTTACAAATCATCGCCGGAACGTTATTGTACCTTCTCCACCCACCCATTATTTAATCATATAAATTTATATTTAAAAATATATAGAAAATTTATGCTACATATATGCTGCACATATATAACATACATACTGCATATGTGCTACACATAAATGCTACGTGTATACCACATGATTTTTACATGTATCCAATATATGCTATATATATGTGGCATGCATGTAGTGTATATACAGTACATATGCTACGCATATCTGTATAAATGTGGCATTTATGTACCATTTATGCCATATATATGTGGTATGTGTGCAGTATGTATGCAACATATATGCTAAATATATGTGGTATGTATGCAGTGTGTATGCAACATATATGCTAAATATATGTGGTATATATGCAGGGTAAATGCTACATATGTCATTGATATATGATACATTGATATACAGTAATACCACGCATATACATCTCATATATAAAAACGTTACGAAAATTAAAATTTGGCACATATATGCAACATATATTCTCAATATATGGCATACATTTCACATATATTACAATTATTAATAAAATAAATTTGCAGTATATTTTTGCGTATATAAATTTCCATGGGGGTAGCGAGCGTTACAAAGGGCTCTTGGGCTCCACGGCTCGCAAAGGGATCGACGTTTCGACCATCGAGGCGACGCTCACTTCTCGAGAGACTTCCAAACCGAAAATATCTTCTGATTTCTATTCATACGTACTCTAAATACTGTTGCACACGACGTCACACGATTTTGTATTATTTACGTATAAAGTATACTACATTCTAACGTCCTACACTACGGCGTTTCTTACATAAGTTAATGAATGTTTTTTTTTTGTATAATCGAAACTAACTCAAATAGCTCGACATGTATTTCAAGTCTCAACGACGCCATTGGTAGAATCTGTTTTTTTAACCAAATCTCGAACGGAATTTTAAACCAAATTCTTCTGAAGTGATTAAATTGTGTTCGTGAGTCACGGGCCTACCACAAAGGGCTCACTTCGAATGTTCCGTCAAATTCGGATACTTACGTTCTTACTCGGGGGCTCCGTCATCCCATCATTTCCCTTTGGGACGTGACGAAGCCACCAAAACGGGATCGTAGGTGTGTTTTCCTTATTTTCAAATACAAGTATGTTTCTTGTGCCGAAATTACAGTTTCGTACTGCTCACATTCCCCCATTACGTAACGTGCGGCAGCTCTGAGGGATGTCGACTTCAGGAATAAAATGTTGTGACTTAAGGTATTCCTTTCACGAATCCGAATATTTAACAATTGACAGATTTTCGTCTATAATCAAGTAAAAATACATCCCAGTATACCGGTAAAATTTCAAGCCAAGTTACCGAACGTTTAACGAACAACGACGACGACTAAAAAATTGTCTCATTTATATGGCGTTTTATGGAGATGACACGCTGGCTACATTTCTATCTAATAATTTATAGACTCAATAACTCTAGATGCCAAATAAAGGGTGTTTTAAAATGACCTGGCATCTTCATTTATTAATAAAACACATTATTGATTTGGAAAGTACGAATATTTGTGGAACACAATATTCGATTAACGGCTGCCCCGTTCCTGTTTGCAAAGGTTTGCTCTTTCGACCAAATATTTAATATTTTGGCATAATTGCAGACTAATTTATTTAAGGCTGCGTCCAATTGCTTTGTTGAGATCCGAAATAGTCTGTGGATCATTGGCATACACGTTTCCTTCCAGAAAATCCCTAAGGAAGAAGCCCAATGGCGCCAAATGATACGATCTCGGTGGGCAATTCACATCGCCGTGAAACGCACGACCATGAAACTTCGTCTGCAATTACGTCTGCATTGTTTCGCCCGGAGTGTGGCAAGTTGTGCCATGTTGTTAAAAGATATACCTTCCACGTCCATGCCGTTAAATTCATACCATAAAAAGTTGGTTATCATAACTTGATAATGAACACCATTGATGGTAACCGCACTTCCAGCAGCATTCTTAAAAAACTACGGCCGAATCACTTCTTCAACCTAAAATCCGCAACAAACAGTAACTCGCGGTCATAATTGAATCCCTGGCCTCAAATTTTGTGATTAAATTCCCATTGTGTTGCAAGATGATGCTTCATGGTGACCAAAAGACGAGCGAAAATTTCGAACTGTCTGTGCAAAATTTTCACCATTTTTGTAGCGAATTTTTACAGTTTCTATGCGTTGCTCGATCGTGTAACTCTCCATGACTAAATCTCAATACGTCCGGATGCCAGTTGTCAAAGATTAGTACTCTATGTTCAGGTCATTTTGAGACCTGAAAACTATCCAAATCTAATAAATTTGCGCGAAATGTTTTATTCCCGTTTATCGTTGGGCATGATAATTGATTGTGACTTATTTTTATTAAGCGCCACTGTAATTTAAGAATACTTCAGAAGGGCGCTCCTTATGCCCTCACAACATATGGCCCTCCTTGAAAGGAATACTTTAAGACAATGAACGAGTTCGCCAGTTCTGAATTAGGGGACGAAACTTATATAAAGACATGCTTACACTAGTGTTTGAAAAAATATATTCAGACCTATTGCAAAGTTCCACGATCAATTTCAATGCTTTCACTAATTTTACTAAAAAAACGAAATTAATATTACAAGCATAATCCGAGAAGCCGAATAAATGATGCGGCGTTTGACGGGACCTTGTTTGCTTTACGCGAAACTACACTTTAGATGGAGTAGAAAATCGTGTAGACTTCACTGTAAAGACATAAGCACCGTAAAATATGACATGGCTGTTTTTATAATCGCCGTGAAAGTTTCCAACGATACCGGAAATAAATTGCCAGCCGTCAATTGACATGGCTTGCTACTCCGCATTATCATTAGTGTCAGAAGTTTGCGTGATCGGAATGAGCAGTCGTGCCAGCGAGATTTGTAACTGAAAGCAATAATGTTGTTATTGACGAAAAATTTGATTATATGGCACGTTGATATGTAACGCTTCTTACACAGCTAAAGTTATATCTTCGCTGTGATTTATCAACATTTGGCCATGCCAGCAAAGAAAGAATGCATGCATAAGCTGTCCGAAGACAAAAATACCATATCGTATTATCATGCTTGGATCGTCGAGCTTCATAACTGTCTGGAATCATTGAAAACGCGGTACCTGAGCAAAGTTTAGTTCTGTGCATCACTAAAGTATATATAACGTAACAAATTGTTATACGCGAAGAAAATCGTAGGTATCTACGTTGGTGTTACAACTGGGAAAGGGCAAAAACATGATATGGTACTTGCCTGTACACCGGTGAAACTGATGAGAAAAATGTTTGCTCCAAACACACCAAAAAAATACGCCATATACGTAGTCTCCAAGAGATTACAGAATCTATTAATGCAAATTATTTTCTTGTTACTTTAGTTTTCAAAAGGGTAATTAAACATTTTGAAACGAGTATACTCTTTGATTGCAGTACATTTTTGCCACGTACTCTATAGCTTCTTTGTGTTTTACTACGCATTTGCGGACATGCCGATATATGTGGTCATTGACCTTACTTTGGTAGAGACTTTCCTGCACATCTGAATGAGGCTTGTCCAATTCTTCGCTAAAATATAAAAAATTGTTGAATATTTGCTTCATCGCTTGCAATTATTCATCTGACACGTACCCTACTTCGATGAATAACGCACAAGCGTAGTGTATGAAAGCTCCGTACATCGTATCGCAGGCAGAAACGATCACCATTGATATGCTCGTTGTCAACAATGCATGGAAAAATATTGGAACGAAATAGTCATTCTGATTAATGAAGTATTCAGTGCGAAAAAGAAATTCGCGAGGGCGCGTTACGTTGAGAGGTTGGACGATGTCGAGTATCAAAGGCATGAGTGGTGCACATACATATAGCGCACCTCCTCCTAACATGTAGACTAAGAGTAAATGAACACAATTTAACGGAATTATATCAATTGCTATTTGTAAACAAATCTATATTAAGGAGCGAGGTACCTTTAGGCGAGAAAAAAATTTGCCGATTTTCATTATTTTTTTTAAAGGAAAGTTTTATTCGTCATTTTTGAAACATGGGGCATGTTTTATTACTACTTTCGACTATTACATGGTATGTATTTTATTGTTATTAATCTTTAAAATGGCGGAGGTAGGGCACGGTCTTCTAAGCTGCATTTTCAAAACTGGCGTGACGTGTAGCCAAAAACTAATCGCCCGGTTCTGATGAAATTTGGTGTAAATCTTTCTATCCTCATTGTCTAAAACATGACCATAAATGTTTTCGAAAACTTGAAAATAAAAGTATATTTATTACAATTGTAGCCATTTTTTGGAAAATTCAATCTTTTTGTTTCAAAGCGAACCATTTCATCAATTTTCAACATTTCTCGCTTTTTCTTGGTTCATATTCTGCGTATGGGTGCCAATGAAAGAAAAATCTTCGTGACACTAAGTGTCACGCCGTCCGACACCATCCGCGGCAACCAGTTAGAAGACCTACCCATACCTTCGCTATTTTTAAAAATTAATAAAAATGAAATACCATGTAGTAGCCGAAGTTACTAATAACATACCCTAATTGTAAGTGTTAACAATGGTGGAGAAATATTTCCTTAAATAGAAATCATGAAAATCAGCAATTTTTTCGTCGCTTAAAGATATCTCTCCCCTTAATGATGTGGAATTATGATCCTTACAAGCATAACCAGTACTAAGAATTCTTCCCTGTGCTGCATATCCATGCAAGACATCACTCCCGTCTCCACCTACACGGGATTTCCAGTCAAGATCCATGCATGCCATCAGCTTCACTAGCTGTTGTCAAAAAAAGATCAATGCTTACTGCCAGAGACGGTGTTCTATTCCAAATTCATGATATACGATTTTACGACGCACAATAATATTTTACCTTGTCAGCGTGAAATGAAGTTGTGATACATTTCATAGCATTCAAAACGTGTAATCCGAGGGGTGGAATACATTCGACTACGATCTCCAGGTCGTCCAGAACACTAATGAACTTGATCACCTGTATGGACAACTTTTTTAATACTATTAGGATCACTATGACAGATTGATTTGAACCGAAGGCTGCCAAACCTCTGGTATCGCTATTGAGAGCATAAACGATGCGATTAGTGTTTGAATGGTTAGTCTCGTGCATGTTGATTGAAGAGGCCACTGTCCAAGAAACGAAAGTAACAGCTTAGTTAGCTTGTAGTATGCTTTGTCGAATAATTCCATCGTTGGTACTGTGATCCTGAGAAAGCAACGACTAGACGGTGCTCGAGTCAGTCGTCGGTGGTGAGTCCTTTATTACTCTAAGCCCGCTATTTACGAAAGTATCCGTTGAAACTATAATTGAAGACTTCAACCGAATAGCCAGTTCCGCCCTCACTCTTTATTTGCCACAAAAGGAAAGCAAACCGCACTGTAAGTGAAGTCAATATCTAGAGACCCGATCGACATGAAAGAACGTTTGCTCATAAATTTCTAGCCTACCGTACTGGCACTTCGGAAACGCTGATGACAGGCTCACCAATTCAACAGTTCACTTCGCAGGGCAGTTGATACTTGGATGCAAAAATATATAAGTTGGCTGAGTATACCTTTACTTCATAAGGCTTTATGATGAAAGATCAAAGCAAACTTCGATCTACTACGCTTTCCGCCTGATGGTATTATTGTAGCAGCTCTTGGTGGCGTTGTTACAATGCAAGAAGGTTGCATCAACATTCAACGGCATTCCATGCTACGTTGATCGCGTATTTGTAGTTTGGTCCACCGCTGGATTAATCCATACATTGGAGATAAGTAAATATGTACAATGAAGCATCAGTTCTATTACTTCGGCGTACTTTTGAACTTTTCTTGGGCCGTAGTGGTGTGTTATTGAAAGAACTATTCTTTGTGAAATTATACTAACTCAGAAACTTGTGATTGTTAACCGATCTATCGTACACATTCTTACAAACGATTTTTTTTTACGAGCAACATCATTTAAGTGTCCGCGTTCCATTTTCATGAAACTCATATATGTGATAAAGCATCGAAAACTATTCGACATGTATTTTTTTATCGGCGAAAAACGGATTTAAGGGGATAAACCACCTCTCAAAGAAAGGTGTGTACTCCCTTGATTTTTTTTTTCAATACCACCATAGCGCATTCTTCGTCGCTTTACATTAGAATATTCGACACGTATTTTTTCATTTAGGTTTTCTGTTTCATTTAGGTCGGTGGACTGCTTGTGGATGAACCTGCAAAATCACCCCTCGACATGCCTTTCTTTAAGGGGGGACAACCATTAAGAACCTCGAAATTGAGCAGTTTTTTCTGAATTGTTTTTGAAGGGGAAGAGATGGATGGATCTTTTTGAAATGTTTACAGTTTATTATACCTATTTCAACGAGTATTTTCCATTTTTAGTAATAAAAAAATATTGAAAATTGACAGAGATATAGCATGATGAATCCACATGGTCGCGGAGGCATTTTTTTACGGTGCCAAGTGTAGCGCCGTGAAAAATTATCTGAAACAGGAATGCAAAAGGATGCGGTCAGTATATGCCTGTAGCCACTCGGTAAACCTAATTTTTTGATAATAAGTTAAGAATTGTAGAAATGGCAGACATAAAATAAAAAAATCGAAAAATTTCTTCTTTGCTGATAAAGAAAATCGTTAATTTTGAGAAATTTCTAATATTTTTAGGTTCACCAAGTGGTCTCATATGTTATGAAAACGTGTGCAAAATTTTGGCCCGATAGGTTAAATAGTCTCTGAGCAATCGTTGGCAGCGAAAAAAAAGTGAAAAAAAAAGTTTCGAGAAAAACGCGTTCAAAGTTTTGGTAACGGAACAGTGTTTGATAAAGCTACTTACGGTCTAATCTGCTATCCCAGCTCCATACAGCAGGCCTTCAGTTTCTTCAAAAAAGGCACTTTGCTCCATCCTCTCCGATTATACCCTAGTATACTTATAAAAACATTGCCTACAGGAGTTTTGAATAAAAGGGCTCCCCGCTGCTCTGTAGTTCGTATACCTGCGCGCGGCTCTCGCAGTGAATGGACGGGGATCTCGGAAATTGGCTCTATTTCCGGGAGTTTTGAGTTTTGGCAGTTATGTTCCTTGTTACTTGAGTCGAACTGGCGTCATGAATTTTCATCAAGTTTTCTAATCAATGCCTGCATAGCTACAGTTGGGCTTAATATTCTCATTTTTTTACGGCGTAACTCTTTGTAATGAATGTCTTTAAAAATCCGAATATTATAATATCATTACCCAATGACTGCGAGTGCTCCGCGAACATGCTGAATGTCAGTAGCGAAGTCAGCGACTGCTGCAGTAGCCATTGTAGGGAAGCGCGGGGCTGAAAGTGCCGGACGTCAGTAGTGCCGATGAGAATATCTCAAAGATGTAAAGAGATAGCTGCAGTTTCATGTTGTGTCAGAGAACTTCTAATAATCGTACTTCGGCGGCAGCCATTTTTGTTTAGTTTAGTTGTGGCTGCGCCCGCGAGCGCTGCGGTAGTGTGTAATCGAGCGCTCTCACGACACGTAACTATTTTCGTGTATATACTTTTAAGCCTATTGTCTCGCTTTTAAAGTTATCCCTCAATCCATGAAGGGTTTTTCGGCACACTCTATCCATGAAGGGGGGTCATTTTCGTCTGCGCGCTACGCCACCCACAATTGTTAATAAAACAATCTGAAAAAATTCATCGTTCATCCTTAGAATGTCCTTTTGAAGGACAAACAGGAATTTTTCGAATTTTATTATTTTTAATATATTTTTTTCAATCAAATAGCAAGCAATGCGCGGAAAAAACGCGTTTAAAAAAAAAATCACAGTTCAAGAACTGATTACGTAAAAGAGGTTTAAAAGCCGGTTATTGTAAAGGAAAAATGTTGCTCTTTAAGGAAAAAAATATGCCATTAATGTAGCATTAAACCAGATACCCTATTCAACTACGGGAACATGGGTACATTTTTGGGAGATTGCAACGAGGTTTTTAAAGGAAAAAAGCGCTCAACGTCGGAGATATATTTTTGAAAAAATCTTTTTCATTCATATCATCATTTCAATGTGATATTTGTTGTGAAAAAAGTTACATTTTGTTATTCCGCTCCGTTACGTCACCTGTACTCTCGGCACTGCTGTATTCATCGCACTCTTGCGCACTGCTGCACTCGTCATCTTCTTCCACATCACCTTCGCCTGAGGTCTCGCCACAAAAATACTCGACGCGCTGACGCCTCCGGAGCGCATAAACTTCTTCGGCACTTCTTGGTGCCATAACGGTCTAAAATAAAAAAGTTTCAATAATAAAAATATAGAGAAAAAAAAATTTTTTAACATTTTTTTTCTTACGAATAAATTGGAAAAAAAAATTACACGTATTTCTTATAGGTTATAAAGCCTAAATATGCTCGAAAAAACAAACAAAAAAAAATGTTCGCAAAAGTTCACTTTTACTTACGTTATTCGTGAAGGGGGGTCAAATCTGTCCGGCTCCGATTTGCTCTCGTCGCTGTTTCTCGTATGACTGCTCCAGCTGTCCTCGTGGCTCTCGAACTTTCCTACTCCAACTTTTTTTTAGTACCACTGATCTGGCGCGCAAATCGCCGGTAGTCGAGATATTTCGATAAGTAAGTTTTGGCCCGACAAAATTGACCCTCCTTCATGGATTGAGGGTTATAAATGCCGGTCTTTCATTAAAACGATAGTTAATGATCTACCAATATAACGGTATATTGAAATCGGAGTTCTATTAAATTAATATTTTTCATTTGATATAAAGTGTATCTACTTGTAACGGGGCTGCAAGTACCATTCGCTAGCACAACCAGACCCCAGCCCCTTCAGGTGACCCATTGTTATATCCTAATTTTTTATTTGTTAGGATGAGAACATATAAAAGAAGGATAGAGAGGGGGCCACTTCTAAGGATCTACTCCAAAGAATTGCTGACACGGTTCTCAAAAACGGGGGTAAATTCAAAACAATAGCACGCGAACTGGAGATATGTCATACGACATTATAGCGGTTCGTGAATAAAATGAAAGCAGGACAAACTCCTACGGTTGAATATAAACCTAGGCTGATATCTATCGCTGAACAAGAGGCAGCCTTGGGGACATATATTGTAAATGTTCGTCTATTTACTTCAGCCTCTTTCCAGAGTAAGTAAAAAAGCTGGGACGTATGAAGGAATCAGTAGTTCTTACCGGTATCCCTGAGTATAATGCTCTTGCCGAAGAACCATCCAAGAAGAAAAAAAAGAGGAAAAAACACAAAAGTGAAGAATAGGATGAACGAAAACAGAGCTAAGGGCAAGATGCAACGCAAAAAGAAAGCCAACAGAGGCAAACATAAAAACCAAGCGAAAAGGAATGGAACTGCATAATTCGCTGTGATTCGTATTACAACTCAATATCAAATGAAAAATGGATTGAGCAGGATATATGTAAAAACTGGGCAAGCTTGAAATGTGTAGATGATAACAAAAAGGGTCACGTTTGTGCACCCTAATTAATGATTAAACGAACGTTGGTGAGGTTCAATCATGATTGTATGAAGCGCCTCTTCCGACGAGATCATAGATTTAGTACTTCCCGCACCGTCGCCACACATTTTAAAGTTAAAGAAAAAACACGACGCCGTCCCTCGTCCGTTGCTATGTTCGCCATGTCTGACGCGCGTCCATCTTGACTCTTCATTTTTCAAAGACACTGCCGTAACTTAATAAACGGGTATCTCATTAGAGATCAAAGGGCGGGAGGGACTGATCTCTTAGGAAGCGGTGCTTCACACAATTATGATTGAACCTGACCAAGGTTCGTTTAATCATTAATTGTATTTCACGCCTCTTCCTCGAGATCATAGATGTAGTCGTTTAAAGATAGTCACGGAATATATGTTTATGGTAGGCCTTGTCTGTTTCAATTTTATTGCAAATTAATTACGATGTTAGGCTTAGCTATAAAAATACAGGGCCTATCTCGAAATTAACGATATTGTCCTATACGAAATATTAACAATTACCCTGTAGTTGGCTTTTCAATACCGCGCCTGAAAATCTGAAGTTTTGTATAGAAACACATCAATCGTAAAAACGAACAAATGTCTCTGAGTCTTTTGACCAACCGGCCGTCTGTCGGATTACGTCAATATTAACTCCCTGACGTTTTGCTGCTGACGTTGCTGCATGGCGTCTCCTATACGCCGAAAACACGTTGGTATCGATGCCACTTTTAGACAAACCTAATTTTATCCGAGTCAGAGTCTGTGTTCCTATGACTTTATATGGTTTTTTAAAGAGAAATAAACAGTTTAACCTCTGAACATCGCAAAGCTTTTTTCTAAATTTTTGACAATCTTCAACTTGTCGCCCAAATCTATTCCGAATAACCATTCGTCGACTGATGTGTTTGACGACGTCTTCAATGACGAGTTTAGGTTGGCTAAAATAAGCCCTTTCCTCGCCAGAGACTCTTTACGGTGAATTAAAGCGAGAAGTCTACTTCAATCACTCCATTTTTCGAGTAATTCCCATGTAGAAATTCACTCGGCATAAACTACTTTGACCCTAGCCGCTGTCTAGATTGACCTAGATAGCATAACTCGCGAGGCGCTAGGTTGTGGCTGGCAAGCGCTTGCTAGCTAGTTTTTGGTACCTCGCTGCTAGATGACGGTAAAGTAGTTTTCCTCGTATGTTTTCTCGCAGTGTTATTTACTTAGCCGCTAGATGGAGAAAACAGATTTTCTCTCGATACATCGAGTCGCCGGTCTGAGTGCATGGCACGGTGGATTATAACCTTTTTTCTTCGTGTGAATTTTATCAGACGGAGAAAAATTATTCCTCAAGTAATAATTACTAAAAATTATGGACGAAAAGCGGGAGAAAAAATCCAGTCGAGATAGAGTCCGTAAATACCGAGCTATAAAAGCCGATATAAACGATGCGATCGCAAAACGTTTGCAAAATCAAGAACGCGATGGTAAGTGCAATTTTTGATAAAAAATAACATTCATTTGCAAAAAAAAATTAATAATCCAACTAGTTTTAGATAGATACAAGCATTGATATGCAATGATAAAATTATATCGACATATTATGCATATATTGGTTTTAAAAAATTTTCTAAAAAAAATTAAGATGATTTTCTTTATGCGATATCTTTTCTCGATGTGCCGAGTAATTTAACTTGATTCATATCATAAATTATAATTATATTTAGTCAATAATTATTGACTAAAATTAATTTTTCATTTTCGAAACCTAAGAAAACTTTTCATTGAAAAAAAAATTAAGCGAAAGCCTTCGAGAAACAATATGGCGCGATCACGCACTGTAAAAAAAAGCGCTCAACGATAAAAAATATATAATCCATAAAAAAAGTAATCAACAATACAATAAACAATGAAGTAATAATCAGTACAACAATAACAAAAATAAAATACAAAGGCGATCGCGCACCATTAAAAAAGCGATAAATATTTAACAAAAAAATATTACTTTAAATATGATATTATTAATTATAATAATTTCTAACCTACGTATCTTACTTCTTACGTGTATTAATACTCGATATTTATAATATTTAATAAAATTTCTTATTTTTCCAAAGTGATCATATTTTTTTTAATTTTATATTCAACCCTAACCAGCGTACCGTATCCAGCGTCGAATTATAAAATAGCTCTCTTTCCAGCTAGAGTCTATCTAAGAGCAGTCTATCTAAGAACCAGAGTTCTAGCACCGAGCTAGAACATCTGGGCAGGCGTTAGATTTTTAAGTGTTACATACAAAGCTAGCGGCGTGCTAGTTTCACTGCCAGCCGCTAGCAAGGAATGGGAAAAAATAGACCGCGGCTAGGTCTACGCGGGACCCATTTCTACGCGGGTTATATTTTCTCTAGACCCCCGATTTTAAGAGCAATTGTGATTGCTTTGCCCAACGCTACAAAACACGCCGCAACCCGTTTTTGCTTTTCAACGATACGTTTGTCCCTTTTTAACGCCGTTTCGTGAAAGGCAGCGGTAACTTCAGCGTTCAACTTCGGAACTACGATACAGTTACAATTCTCCGAGGCTGGATATTTTTCCAGTAGCGTCTTAAGTTTGTCTGCCGGCAGTCCTTTTTTCACGATCTCCGACCAACGGAGACTTCCATCTCTGTGGATTGAGGTACCGGTTATCGTCTCTGATTCGAGGCGCGATCCAATTACTCCTAAAACCTCTTCTTGCAGTTCAATTTCATGTTCCGGGACGTCCGCTGATGGTTCGCCTGCCTGCTTAGTTACGGTTGCATCCTCGCAAGTAAGAACATCTGCGGGAGTGACTGCGAATGGCGTTGTTTCGGTATCCACATCACCCTCTGTACGTTTGGCCTTGACCTCTGAAGTCAGCCCTTCAACATTTGTTGGTACGGAGCTTCTCGAATATCTTTGATGTGGCGAGCCACGGTCCAGCGCATCCTCTGAAAGGACCTCAGTTGAGCGACTTCTAGACCGTGAGCGTCTCGATGTAGATCCAGTTCTCGAACGTCGAGTTTGCGAGCGTCTTCGAGTCTGAGAGCGACATGATCGAGAACGTGCCCTTCAACGTCTCTGTTGTGAGTTTGTGAGCGGCATGTCCAATGTCGCATTGGTAAGGGAGACGGCGATCTGCTAGATGAATTAGTCCTTTTCAGACTAAAAATTATAATTAGCCAAACAAGCCTAATTTAACAACTCTCTTTGACTGATTGAAGCCTGATGCGAGAAAAGGTGATCTGTTTCTTTTAATGTTGATTATTTATAGTTATCGTTACGAAATATCTAATAATGTATTTAATAATATTTAAATTGTCTCTCTATAAGAACAAATTGAGAAGTTATGTTCTGTTTAATTAGTAAAAACAAGAAGAAATATTGATTATTTTTATTTGTTTTTTTCCCAAGGTACACGCTGTTAGCGTATGTTGCCTATTTTTTGCCACCGTGACTGTTTCTTTCCTCCACTGTTTTTCCACACTCGTCTTTCTCCACGTCTCCCCCTCCTTGCGGCCGCAGCCACCTTCCCCCTCTGTATCATATTCATCGTGACATTTCCTGTCATGGGTATAGGGAAACTGCGGAAAACCTATACCAATAGAGCCGGTCATCGATTTCGCCCCCCAGTCGTGAAACTAGTCTTATTTCGCCGCGAACTGCCGAAGAAAACATTTCACGACGAAATATACGCGACTGGGATTCGAACCCGGGACCTCCCGGTCCGCAGGTTTAGTGGCAAGCATGCTAACTACTAGACCATCGCACCGACGTTAAGAAATATTGATTATTTTTTGTTTTTTTCTCTCATATAGTTTATTAAGGGTTAATTTTGCAAAGAACCCATTGAGGTAAGTGGAAAATATTTGATTAATAAAAGCATTGTCATAAAAATTACAATATTTTGGATATTTTTTAACCTCATGTATTATTTATTGTTTTAAAATGCTTATTTATTATTATTTTTTTAATTTTTTTTTTACCTTTTTTATTTTTGTATGAACTGCCCACCTGCCGAACTGCGCAACCGACCTCGTCATCGACACAACACGCCCCACAGCGGGGTCAATTGTGCCTCGTAGCCTCGTTCCACTAACTGATCTCAGAGGCAAGCGCGCTAACCACTAGACCAGCACACCGGTTGATCCTTCAAATATTTAGTCCGAAACAGATGCATGCGATTATAAAATTTGTTGAGTGCAAAAATATTATCCAGAATATCAGGGTTTCCCGGTTTCAATAGGTAGTAATGGTAGGTAGCAAGTGCTCCCAGTCAATAGGTACACTGTAAAAAATTTCTGTATAAAAATAATACACAAGTGTAAGAAGTTTTTATGCGGATACCGCTTATGAAATTTCAGGTACGATTTTGAATATCCAAAACAGGTTATTTGAAAAATGAAAGTGTAGCTCCGTAATATTAATATACTTGTGCGTTTGAAAAATAATGCACGTGTAAAGAAATAATCACATCCAAGTATATTGAAATCAAGAACCATTTGCTGATATCAATATACGAGTGTATATTAAATTCAAGAACCGTTTGCTAATATCAGCATACGGGTGTGTATTAATTTCACAGAACCAAAGTATTACCTTTAATGTACACTGTAAAAAGCTTCTGTATAAAAATTAATACACAAGTGTATGATGTTTTTATGCGGACGGCGTTCATGAAATTTCAGATCATATTTTGAAATTCCAAAGCAGGTTATTTAAAAAATAAAAGCGTAGCTCCGTAATATTAATATACTAGTGCGTTTGCAAAATAATGCACGTATAAAAAAATGTTCACATCCATGTATATTAAATTCAAGAACCATTTGCTAATATCAACATACGGGTGTGTATTAAAATTACTGATCCAACGTATTAAGTTTATTTCAGAAATTGATAATTAGGCTCACTGAAAATGTGACTCGTATTTATCCTCCTCGACGGGAGCTAGAGGTAAAAAAGGTGGTTTTTGTGAAATTTCTTCCTGAAACACCGGGTGGCGTAAAAAGAGAAAAATAATTTCCTTCCGTATAGGCGAGTTCAAGAACTGCGACTCTGGCGTGGATATGGAGAGGTAACGGATTTGCGACACTCTCCGACGCGTGCACAAGTTGCACACGCGTCTGTTTTTCCCAGGACGATCGTACCCGGTGTCGGGTTATATGCCCGACCGAAGCTGCGAGTGGTTATGGGAAAGTGCGGAACAAGGCGCCGTCCCTCGGGCGCTACGCGAACTACGCGCGACCATCGGTCGTCGCGAGCGGCCGAGGTGGGTTGAGCGCGTTTTGTATTTTCAATACTCTGTTTTTTATATTTGAATTAATATACAACTGTTGTAATCTTTATCTTAAGGCACGGGTTGATGCAATACATTTTCCATAAATTTGCAAACTTTTCTTGGAAATTCCATGTTGCATCTATTCAATTCTATATCCACGTTAGAATTTCATGTTCCTGTTTTAAATTTACGGTACGAGTGTCTTAAATTCAATTTCATTTACTGAGTTCATAAAATTCAATTCTTTTGTCCATTAAATGTAGTGTAAATTTAATATAATTTTCACGTTGTTTCATGTGATTTTCATCAGCGTTTATGAATTCTCTTTCAATTCCAGTTTCGCACTTTGAAATAAATCTGTTGTGATCGTGCATTTTACGTATCGTAAAATTCAGTTTCACATATATTCTATTTTTCAGGCAGCTGTAAATAAATTTCACACTTGTTTTGTATTTTCAATGCTCTGTTTTTTATAGTTGATTTATCATACATCTGTGGTAATTCTCAATTGAAGACATGGGTTAATGCAATACATTTTCCACAAATTTACAAACTTGTCTTTGAAATTCCATGTTCCATCTATTAAATTCTATATCCACGTTAGAATTTCATGTTGCTGTTTTAAATTTACGATACAAGTGTTTCAAATTTAATTTCATGTACTGAGTTCGTAAAATTCAATTCCTTTGTATCTTAAATGTATTGTAAATTTCATATCTTTTTTTACAATGTAGTAATGATAATGCAAAGTGCTAGAAGTATGTTTGTAAATATTAGGCAAACTATGAATGTAGTCACTCATCGATTTTAAGTCTAGAAAAAAAAACCAATCGCGAGAAAAAATTGATTTCGACAATTATTATTATGCATTCAAACATAATCGATATTTTAACATTTATTATTATGCATTCAGACACGTAAAATTCAAATTTTCTACTTTTGGGGTTTTATTTATCGAGCGAGAAGTGCTATGAATTTGCCTCAACCTGCAAACATCGAATGCGAAAAACAGCCCAGTAGGGATCTGGAAAAAGTTATCATAGAAGGGTTGAATCAACCTATGAAAACGGAATCCGATACTGGTTTGAATGATCTTTCATGACATGAAATTCACGAAGCAGCCACAGTAAACGATAGCAGTAGAAAAGATTAATACTTTACAGACACATAGATTCCGAATTTAATGAACATCTATGTACAGAAGATGCAGAAGAATTCAATTACGAAAACTAGAAAAGAGCTATATATTACTGCCGGGAATGTAAGACTATCATCTGTTGAAACGACATTCAAAAAGGTCGAGTCACTGTGGCAGTTACCCCAATGGCCCCTTATGATGAATAAGGAAAAGGTGGCTTCGAAATCCGGGGAATTAACGCGAATCGGGGTTTCGGCGGATGGCTGTACTCGTAACGTATCGTGAATGCTTCTTCCTTGCCGGTCGCCCTTACGTCCACCTGCTCTGGCAAGCCAACGCCTGACGTTTCATGCAATTTAAAGGAGTTCCGTGTGTTAAGCCCACTGCTCTTCCAAGACCTCTGAAAATAATCCTATTCAATACAGCCATGAATGCAGCTAGTTCATGAAGCATAAAGCGTAGATGTTTGTACCACCTTTAAACGTATTTATAGACATTGGGAGTACAAATTAGTCTCTGCCGTTTGACAGAAGATAGCCCCACCAAGAGGTTACGGTTGAAATTGCCAGACGCAAAACGTCATATCGTAAGGTTAAACTTCTGGCAAGACCATTGAATATATGACCTTGAAATATTAGTTTTTTTGTATCAGGACCACATAATTTTTCGTGCGAAAATTTCGAGTTTTGAGCCGAATAAGCGTCATTTGCAGGAATTTTAATCGTACGTTGTTGGAAGCACTTTTAAAAAATCCTTGGAACCGTAAAAAATTTTACACTGCTTTTTGTTCAACCAATTGCGTATAGAATTCTTTCTCTCTGCCGGGATTTATCTTCGGCAGGTTTCTCCAAGGATCGAATTTTCTAGCAAAGACGATGGCAGTAGTCTCGCTCTACAGAAGAGCGGTAAAATTTTACGATCGCGGATTGTTTTAAGGACACCGATGTAAAATTTTCGAAAAATCGTTTGTTGGAAACACTTTTAAGAAATTCTTGGAACCCTAAAAAGTATGATGCATATTTGTTTGTAGCTGAGAAAAAAATTATAAGGTGGTTTTCGAGCTATTTTTTGAAAAAGTGTCCAGCGCTGAAAACCGTCTTCGGCGATGTCATGTCGGTAGGCGCAGTTCTCAACTCTTGTAAGCCTATTGCAGGGACAAAGTCACCGACTACAAATAGTTTTATTTTCGACCAATAGGTGGCATTACATTACGGAAAAAAAACTTTTCAACTGTAGCGTCTATGAAACCGTTGACTCCGCACACGTTTTTCTCGAAACCATGTTTTTGATGTCGGGACGAAGCAGAACTCGGACAATTTTCGTCCAATCGACTTGAGATTTCAACTGTAGCTCTTTAGATTGCTGTAACAGTCAAGGACGAGCGCTTTTTTCGATTGACTGAAAATTGTAAAAATATACCACTTTTGAAAGTGTTTTTTGAAAGGTTGTATCAATGTTAAAAATTGTCGTATCAAGATGAAAGAAAAAAACATTTTGAGGCTTCAAGTTTTGAGTTTGAGATCTTTTGGCAAAATAACTTTGTGAGCTATGGTTATCGCGCGATTATAAGACATAGCGAGAAAACTATTTTTCCAATTCGTTTTAAGGGATTTTTTCAGTTAAATTAATGCATATGTCCGTTGCTTGTTTATTCAGCTTCAATTTGGTTCTTTGTGGGCTCTCTACGTCAACTTTATGCTGAGATATCCGACTTATAATGAAAAAAGATCCTTTTGTCTTTGATCAATGATATTTCAGCAACCAATGATCGCACATTTAATGTGGAAATTAATGGGCAGCTTTGAAAACTGAATAAATTTCGTACAAGACCTGTTCGTTGATTTTTGAGAAAAAAAAATTCCACCATTAATATTAATTCGAAAACTAGGACAAAAATGAAATTTTATGGTTTTGCAGTAAATCTACCTCTCCATTACAAATATTGGTGGAAAGACTAATATTGCCACGTTTTTTTCAGCTTAAGTACCCCCAATAGCCCTGTAAGCTTTCAAATTGATCCATCGACCCGTTTTTGTCACGAGTCACCGAAACAATGGTGACTCATTGTTGCCACGCTTCGGCTGTTGCGCACCATAATTTCATTCATCGTTAATTGCATTGATTAAAAGTTGATACCCCCAAGCGGTATTCACTAGTCGATTTGAGAACTTGTATGCGATTAACTGTCGATATATTCTGGGGAGGTTATTAGGGATAGAAGAAACACTTTTTTAGAAATGATCTTTTGTTTGGAAGAAAAAACCAATTATCAGTTTTTTTTCCAAAACTAATTTTTTTTGTCATTTTTTTCTGCGTTTTGGTTAAAAAATTAGTGTAATTGTTTTATAAACTCATTTTTTTCAATTTATCGATCATGCCTAGTTTTGAAAGAAAAACTGTTTTCCATAACCCTAATAACCTTCGTAGAAAATATTGAGAGTTAATTGCATAAATGTTCTCAGATCGACTATTAAGGGGCCAATCCATTTTGAAAATTTCAAATTGTCAATTTGTAAATTTCACTTGAAGAAATCGACGATGATGAGCATTCAGAAGGGATTTTGTACGGTGCAGGAACTACCGATTGAGTTTCAGTAAAAGTTTTTCATAGTATAAACTTCAAACGCGTTTTCCTCGATACAACGTTTTCAAAATCTAGCTCCATCGTATCTCTAAAACTGATAAACCGATTCGCTTGAAATTTGAACCACATATATTGTAAACATGATTCACAACAAGATGACCCTCGATGGTTTAAAAATTTTGATCTTTACTCTTTTTTGCGAAAAACTGCGAACAAACATCTTTTCGTATTACTTTTTTCGTTTTTCATCTGCTATTTTTTTATTTTTTGATGAAACTTTATATCCGAGGGTCATTTTGTAGCTGGTGTGATACTGAATGTAATGGACTTTGATTTTTTTGTTTCAGACCAGCCGTTGCCGATTGGTGATGGAGCTACCTACCCACCTATTTTTGAGGCGTTACGTTAAACTATAGTTTTTGTTATTAAAAATGAATTAAATGAATTAAATTTTTTTTTAAATGTATTTCAAAAATTTATTTCTCAAGCCCAACAACTTTTATATTCATATCTTTTATAAAATCCTAAAAAAAAATCGCGACAACAGCGATTTTTCGTGGCTCCAAAGTGAACTGGCCCCTCAAATACAACTTGGGAGTGTCGACTTGAATTGATGCGATTAAAGGTGAGTGAAATTATCGTGCGCAAAGGCCGAATCGTGTTAAAAATGAGTCAGTATTGTTTCCTGAAATATTTTACAAATCAAAAATAAATACCAAAATCTTGAATTTTATTCTAATTTTGAATTGAATTTTATTCTTGAATTATATTTAACAAACAACTAGTGTCCAGTTGTAAAAAAAGTAGAAGAAAATTAGTCTTTTTATTTTGATGATGATTACACGATGTTAAGGAATAATACATTTTAAATACATTTGTTCCTTTGTTTTGTAAAACTTCGATCAATTTTTGATGAAAAACGGTTCGATGGATCAACTTGAAAACTAACAGGGCTATTGGGAGTACATCGAGCTGAAGAAAATGCGGCAATATGAGTCTTTGCATCAATATTTGTAACATAGTGGTAGATTTACTGAAAATCCAGAAAAAGTCATTTTTCGTCCTTTACCAGATAAAGGTTAAGGGTGAAGAAAAAATTCACAAAACTCAATGAGACGGGCTGGCAGAAAATTTATTCAATTTTTCAAAGCTGCCCTTTAATTCCCGTTGCGATAATTGGTTGCTGAGATATCGATAATTAAAGACAAAAGTATCTTTTTTCATTCAAAGTCGGATATCTCAGCAAAAAAATTGACATAGAGAGATAAAAACCAAATTGAAACAGAATAAGCAAGGTAACTGACCTACACATTGGGTTAAGGATGTTGAGTCCCTATGGAACATGTTAATGTTAATTGTTCAATAAATAGCTTCTTAATCGTCATGAAATTTTTACACGACCTCCTGAATACTTCACGTAAAAACATACCAAATTTTCAGAATTCCATCATCATTACTTCAACCTCCTTAGGGGTTGAAATAAAAAATGATAAGAAAATTCTGAAAATGTGGTATGTTTTTGTATGAAGTATTTAAGAGGTCGTGTTAAAATTTCACGACGATTAGGAAGCTCGTTATTAAAAAATTAACATTTTGTTAAGAACAATTTTTAAAATAAATTTAAAAAAAATTGATCAATAAACTTCCTTTTGTTTCCGTTGCTTTCAGTATATTGCAGATATTACAAAATTGAGAGGTAATTAAAAACTTATTGCAAAGTTACATCAGTTTCCATAAGACAACATTTAATTTGTGAATGTTAATTGTTCAATAACGAGCTTCCTAATTGTCGTGAAATTTTTACACGACCTCTGAAATACTTCACACAAAAACGTACCAAATTTTCAGAATTTTATTATCATTTGCGATTTGGAACTCAACATCCTTAACCGAAACAAAATTCTTAGTCCGCGGACCGCTGAAAAAAAAACAAATTTGGAATTTTTTCTCCCGCCATGTCTTATGATTGCGCAATAACGGTAGATCACAATTTGTTGCCAAAAGATCTCGAAACTGTAAGCTGGAAGCTTCAAAAGGCTTTCTTTCATCTCGATGCGACCTTTCTTCACATACATAAAACGGTAAAAAAATGAAGAAATTTTCTGTTCTTGTAATTTTTGGAGTAGTATATAAAAACTATAGTTGAAAACACGAACTTTGTTCTTAATTTTCTGTACATGCAAGATACTGAGGACAACAATGTGGGACATTTCGTATGGATCAAGAACCTGTCGAGACTTGTGAGGGCGCAACTGAGCAAAATGGAGCATAAACAATATATATGTGATCGGTATGTAAATTCAACATTATTAATACAAAATTATATATCTACCAAAGGAGAAAATTGAAAAAAAAAATCTTGTTTGTTTTGCAGGTGCTTGCACCACTTCGGTTCCGGGGAAAAATTGCAATCACATGAGGTCGATTGTGGAGCAATAAACGACTGCGCGATCCGACCAATCCAACCGATCCAATTCACCAACTTTAGCCGGGAGGAGCGACATCCCTTCATTGTGTATGCCGATTTGGAGTGTGTTTTAGCAAAGACTGATGAGAAGAACCAAGCAAAAAATATGTATCAACACCATGAAGTGTTTAGTATCGGATATTACGTGTGTTGTTCGTCTCATGGTTTGTCGCAGAACTGAAAAATCTAGCATTGCGCATAAAAGAAATTTTCTGCGACGATGTCCCAATGATTTATCTGACACCGAGCGAGTGGGCAAGTTTTCGCAAAGCGACCCAATATCATATGTGCAGGAAACCATTCGCGGAAAACGATATACGCGTTTGAGATCATTGCCATCTGACTGGACGCTATAGAGGCCCTGCCCATTCTAATTGCAATTCAAACTACAAATAGTCATTCTTCATTCTAGTAGTTTTTCACATTTTGTCGGGTTACGATGCACATTTTGTCATCAAGGAAGTAGCCACTGCGTTCGAAGGAAAGACCGATGTGCTTCCAATCACAAAAGAGAAATACATCTCCTTCACGAAGCACATTCAAATCACAGACAATTCTAAACAGAAAATCCAATTGCGCTTCATCGATTCATACAAATTCCTCAACGCCAGTCTCGTCAAATTAGCCTCATTTTTGACCGAGAACAAACTCAAAATTTTACGCATGCAATTCCCAACGCTATCGACGGACAATTTCAATTTGCTGACGCGAAAAGGGGTCTTCCCTTATGAGTATAGTGATGACGTGACCAAGCTAGACGACACTTGCCTACCACCACGTGACGCCTTTTACAGTTCCCACACAGATGCTACAGTATCCAAGAGCGAGTACACACATGCTGAGAAAATTTGGGAGCGGTTCTGCATTCGAACGCTGGGTGACTATAGCGATTTATACTTGAAGACAGATGTCTTGTTATGAGCTGATATTTTCGAAAACTTTCGAAATACGTGCATTGAGAGCTATGGCCTAGATCCCGCGTATTACTACACATTGCCGGGGTATACCTGGGATGCAATGCTAAAACATTCGAATGTCAAGTTTGAATTACTAACCGACATCGACATGGTTTTATTCATTGAGCGGGGTATACGCGGTGGTCTCAGTCAATGCTCAAACCGATATGCACACGCTAATAACAAGTTCATGGAGTCGTTTGATCCATCGAAAGCATCGTCATACTTGATGTATTTTGACGTCAACAATCTGTATGGATGGGCAATGTGTCAACCTTTGCCATACGCAGATTTTCGATGGGTCAACGACGTGTCCAAGTTTGATGCATCTTCCATCGCGCTAGATTCACCGACAGGCTACATCCTTGAAGTCGACTTGGAATATCCACAATCTCTACATGATGCGCACAAAGATCTGCCGTTTTGTCCAATACATGAAAAACCGCCGGGTAAGCAGGGGGAAAAGCTGTTAGCAACCGTCTGTGATAAAAAACGCTACATCATTCAGTATCGAAATTTACAGCAGTGCTTACGACATGGACTTTGCCTTACGAAAATCCATAGGGTATTACAATTCACACAATCCCCATGGCTACGTTCATATATCGAGTTAAATACGCAATTTCGAACGCTAGCCAAAAATGATTTTGAAAAGAATTTATTCAAATTAATGAACAATGCGGTGTTTGGCAAAACGATGGAGAATGTGCGCAATCATGTAGATGTAATGCTTTTGACGAAATGGGAGGGCAGATATGGCGCAGAGGCAATGATTGCGAAGCCAAACTTCCACAGCCGAAGTGTTTTTTCAGAAAACCTTATTGCTGTAGAATTGCGCAATCTCGAGGTCAAATTCAACAAGTCGATATATGTGTGTATGTGCATACTCGACATATCCAATACATGCTTGTATGGATTTCATCACGAGTATATGGTACCTCTGTATCGGGATAAGTGTAAAATCATGTATACCGATACGGACAGTCTCATATATAACATTGAGAGCGATGATATGTACATGAACATGAAGCGCGACATTGTAAAATTCGATACGAGCGATTATCCAGTGGACAATAGGTATGATATGCCGGTTGTCAACAAGAAGGTACCCGGTCTCATGAAAGACGAATGCAAAGGTGCAATTATGACCCAGTTCATTGGACTTCGATCGAAAATGTATGCGACACGTGTTGAGGGTAAGAAGGACACTAAAAAAGTTAAAGGTGTCAAAAGTAGCGTTGTGGCTAGGACAATCACGTTTGACGATTATGCCCGATGCTTGAAGGAATACATTCAAATGATGCGTAGTCAAACGTGTATTCGATCGAAGTTGCACAAGGTCTACACCATTCGTGAGACGAAAATCGCTCTAAGTCCTCATGATGTAAGCGGTATATCATACCTGGGACCTCTGAGACCCTACCATGGGGGCATTACAGCATACCGTTGTAACAAACTATCATGCATATAAACTCGATGTAAAATTGTGTACATTTTTGTAAATACTTGATGTATAAAACTTGTGAAAATTGTGTATGTTTTTGTAAATATTAACTCGATGTAAAATTTGTTTATTGTAAATATTTGATTTTGTGAAAATGGACTTTTGTATGTAAAGGAAACGGCTTTTGTAATCCATGTCTACCCATTATTTCCCGCATACACTGTTCGAGAGTGGGGGGAAGAAGGGATTGGAGGGCGAGAAAACGCCTGCTGTGGTGCACCACGTTGACGGGTAGAAAGAGAGTCATAAGTCGAAATGTTTTTGGCCTCTTTTATTGACGACTACAAATCAGATTTACTTATCCAACTATTGTGGGCATTGTCGAAACCCAGCCATTTTACAAACATTCGATGACCACGCTTCTTTAAAATGTTTTCTATGAGATAGATATCGCGGTACTTGACACGGAGAAGCTCTTGTTCGTAGAAACCACCGGCGATGGGTTCATCTTTATGGTCCTTCAAACGATACGTCACTGGATGCGTTTTCTTCACACGAGATACCGTAAATATTTCCGTTGTCCAATTTGGCGTGTAACCCTTTTCGAAAACACTCTTAAATTTGCTGATTCTCACTTTATCGCCAATGGTGAATTTTGGTGGTGTTTTTATTGGCGGCTGAGTCTTATTGAAAACTTGCTGCAATATTTCCTTCTCATTCTCCGCGTTGACATTTCTCGGTTTCATCTTAATGGTGCGGTGTACGGAACCATCATATTCAGCTACTAGATTATCAAGAATATCGATCCACTTATAATTACCACGAAGACTAAATTGCATCCGCATCTTATTTTTCAATGTACGATTGAAACGCTCGCAAATGGATGCCTTCAAGTTGCTATATGTTGCATACATGTGAATATTGTACTTTTTCATTAGGGATTTAAAGTGACAATTGTAAAAATTTTTTCCCTCGTCGACGTGCAAGTGCTGTGGTATGCGTCCCTTAACGAGTATCGACTTCATTGCGGCTGCTGCATCTTTACTACACTTACTCAGCATTGGTACGGACCAGGCGAATTTTGAGAAAGTATCGATGACGGTGAGGAGGAATTTATGTTTGGTGTTTTGATGTGCGTACGATGACATATCGACGAGATCAGCTTGCCAGGTCTCATTCAAGCCACGGATGTCCACATGTCGACGCGGATAGTTTCGTCGAGCAGGCTTATGTAGCTCCAGCACGAGAGCGCTCTTTTTCTCGTTCATTTTCTAGTCCATTCAGTCGCGCATCCAGTGCAGCAATGGTCCGTGAATTACGAATCACCAAATCTTGTAGATTTTTGACATTGGCCTCGAGTGTCTTTGCAATATCTCTTATCGTAGCTTCAAGTCCATTAACCAGCAACTGATTACTCTCGTTCATTTCTTTGCGTATGTTCTTAATGATAGTTCGGGATCTTTTGTGTAAAATACTTAGAGTGATGGCGTCGTCTTCCCCTTCCGGATTGGCAATATTACACAATCGTTTCTGCCCCACGTCATAATGACCATCTGCGGTGGTTTTAAACCCAATCCCAGGTCGGCCTAGAGGACCTTGCTTACTGAGGAGTACACTCTGACGCAATTGGCGTCCAAACACATCGACACTCATGATGAGAATGCATACATTTTCCGACGCCGAGTTAATAAATGATTTCAGCTTCACGCAATTCCTCGATAATCGATATAATTTCATTCGCATGGGCTGAATTTCCAGCTGCTTGTGATGCCAGAAGTAGACGAAGACGGTCTACCAGCTCATTGGGATTGTCCCAATATACATAGTCCAATTGGGCGTTTTTTCTAGCCAGCTTATACGTTGGCATACCCTTTCCCACGTGGTGATCGGCTATATTTGCAATATAAGTGTTGAATTTGTGACAGGTATTACGTTGTATAGCCGCACTAGGCTTATAAAAATTTTTGTGAGCATTCGTCGCAATGACAATTTTTTCATACTTTTTCAAATCGTCTGGTGTGAGAGCTTCGATATTGGGCACCTTTTTAAACCGCAGCTCAGTTAATCCAACAGTTTTCGCATAATTCACATCTCCCACACGAATATGTTGAGAGTCGAAATCTATCGGAGAATCACCAATCATTAATCGGTTGTTTGAGAGATTCCGCACACCATATGATACATCCAGGCTTGCTTTTCTATTTGTTCGTAACAGCAGGAGATATTCGGTGATTAATTCGTCGACATTTTGTGAGTCATCATGATCATCCTCATATATCAATTTGAAAGAATCTTGTGTTTCACTCTTGAAGGAATCGTGTGTCTCCTTCTTCAATTCATGTTTCACACTATTTATCGCATCTCCTTCTTTATCGTCGGCTTTTTCATCCTTGATTTCCTCCTTCGCCGGCTCACCGTTTTTGTACGACACCAATTTCTCCAATGGTCTGACTATAGGCTTAAAGACATCTCGCATTCTCTGCTCATCACTCTCTTTGCCAATTTTCATCATTCGATGCTTTCATCTGATTGCATCGCTCGCCTTGGCAATTTCACGCAATACATTTTTTTCTCTCAACCGTTGTTCGCTCTTCATGTTGTCACTGTCAACGCGAGCACAATACTGCCTCTTGAACCACCAGCGACGAGTCATTTATCAATGGTGAGAAAATCATCAAAACCTTGCCTATATCGACCCTCGTTCATAATGCTATCTTTGTTGATCGTGATAAATGCATACTTGTCGGAATTCCAGCATTTCATGCACATGTTTTTGAAGCATGTATAAGTCATATCCGTATTAACGTGATCGTTGTACACATGTTTTAGATTCATATCATCCTGCTTGAAAAGAACCACGTAATTTGCATTATCTCTCACGAGATGTTTGGGGATACGAGTGTTCGTCTGACAAAGATAAAAACTGTCCACAATCTCGTGTCTTCCCATGGAAAAGAATGTTCTAACATTATCCTGCTTTTCGCACGCAATATCATCAAAGATGAATATAGAGTAGGACTGTGCATCACTTGGTGCAATCACTTGTTCATGCTCATTGAATGGATTATATGTAACTCCACGCACAGGTTCAAGTAAATGTTCGAGCAACTTGTACTTTGGTTGCTTCAGTGACTTGGAATACAAATACATGTTCTCAAATCTCAAGCCATTGGGATGGATGATGAGAGTGAGCAAAGCATTGGTTTTTCCACAATTTGATGGACCACAAAACACTGCACGTATGCTATCCGGCAATAACTGTCCATGACGCTTTTGTCTCTTCTCCCGGCCATCTTCGACAAATTCATCGAAATTTATCACGGGAAGGCTACCTCTGTGAGTCTGCTTCTTGGATGCCATCTCGCACAGGACTAACGGAAAAATCATATAAATAGCGTTTCATAAGGATTCGCCGTCAGTCGAGTGTTGTCTTTAGACATGATCGTTCATAGCGGTAAAGGTGTCGTCAATCGCCTAATCAACAAACTACCCGTTGAATTGCATCTGCCTGGTTATCAATATTGCGGACCAGGCACAAAGTTTGCCAAGCGGATTGCTCGTGGTGATCCAGGTATTAATCCATTGGATGCAGCTTGCAAACAACACGATATTGCACATTCGAAAAATCCGGATAATCTTGAAGCGAGACATTTGGCGGATAAAGTGTTGGCTGAACAGGCTTGGCAACGTGTTCGCCCGTGAGACGCTAGTATCGGTGAAAACGCTAGTGCTTGGGGCGTGGCAAATATTATGAAGACAAAGAGAAAATTCGGCACGGGTATGAAGACCCGCGAGGGGGGCGTTTGTTTAAAAAAAATAATTGGCGCTGCGAAGAAGAAAATGATTGAAAGTGATGATCCAAATAAGATTATTAAATCAGCTCTAAAGGGCGCACGTGCAGCTGTAAAGATGCGTAGTGGCAAAGTCCGCAACACCACGGGTTCTACCTGTACCCCATAAAATTGGTTGTTTATTACCGTTCCTCGTGCGCATTTTCGCGGGTCTTAGCGCTGCGGGTGCTTTGTCAGGTAGAGCGGCTAGTATAGCTAAAGCTGTAAATGCTGCTGAAGCAGCTAAACGTGAATTGGATGAAAGTAAGAGCCATAATCGAACAATTGAAGCGATCGCATTGGGTAAGGGCTTACATCTGAAACCATATAAGCAGGGATTGGGTCTTCATATTAAGCCAAAAAACTAGAAGTTACGCTACCTCACCGACCTCTCACCGACATCGACCTGCTCGAATATGCGAAAATCCTAAAAATTCCACATTTTCGTGGAGTTTACATGCGCGATACATTGCCAGCGAGCGGGCCCCTCAAATGTGAAGCAGCAATTGTCAATTTGGGTGAAAATGTTGGTCCTGGAACACACTGGGTCGCTTACATAAAGACTGGATGAAAAGTCATGTACTTTGATAGTTTTAGCAACCTTCCACCACCATCCGAACTCATGAGATATTTTCGCGTTGGTAGCGTAAATTATAATTATAATAGATATCAGGAATATGATACGATTGAATGTGGACATTTGTATCTCAAATTTCTTTGTCAACAATTACAGCACAAAGACAAATAGACACTATATATAGGGGGGAAATGACGTGGAGAATTCAGTTGTTAATTTACCAGCATCATGGATGAAAGTTTAACATTGACCCTATCTGGCTCATCATCCATACTCGAGGTGCTTTCGATACTTTCCCCCATCGAACTCTTGCCACACAAAAATTATACTCTCGGTCTCGTGGAATTGTTGACTTTCAACTCTATTCCCAATATCGTCGATGGTCACGATAAACTTTACGTGGGAGATGAGGTGTTGACGATATCTACGGGTAGTTACGAAATAGAGGATATCGAGACGTTTGTACAAGCAGAGCTCTCGCGTAAAAACATCAGCATCAGCATTAATCCCAATAATAACACGCTACGCAGTGAGATCGAGTGTGATCATGATGTAAATTTTGAGCCGACGGATTCTATTTGACATCTACTAGGCTTCACCGCACGCAAATTGGAAGCCAATAAAAGACATGAATCTCACCTTCCTGTAGCCATTCTCACAGTGAATGCCCTACGCGTTGAGTACAACATTACCGCTGGTGCCTATATTAACGGACAAAAAGTACACAATATTCATGAATTCTTTCCATCTGTGCCACCGGGCTATAAGATCATTAAAGTTACCTCGCATGTAATTTATCTGCCAATCGCAAGTCGAACGATTGATACGATACAGCTTCGCATAGTGGATCAGGACGGTGATTTGGTAAATTTCAGCGGTGAAGTGATCACCATACGCCTGCATATAAAGTCGTGATGGGTATAGTTTTCAATAGATCTCCCAAAAACAATAAACAACCATGGATAAAAACGATCAGTCGTCGGCCAGCGCCCAATGTGCCAACACCTCAAAACCTGTTACTCTTGAAGAGTTTGGGTCTCAAAGTGCGTGGCGAAACGTGTAAAAAATTATTTAGTCTGTGCTCTGTGCATCTGCTGCGTGAAATGGAAGAAGAAATCGTAAACATTCAGACACCCGTGGTCTTTGATGAATCCATCAGCCATTGCGAGATTCACGCTCATCAGCCATATGCATCTTCAACCTTCATTATTCAACCTTCAACCTTCAGCGATGAAATCCGTATTGCCATCCAACATCAAGACCTCTCCATCCTGGCAAGCAAGAGTTCCCTACACTTATGTGGGAAATTATCCAAGCGTGATAGGATGCTAACCGCTGCTACATGTCTCATCAACAATGCCATTTGTCATTTGTTTGAGGAAGTGCGATATGAATTGAATGCCATTGAAATCGATCGTAATAAGAATGTTGGCATTACGAGTGTAATTAAGGGATATTCGTCTCTCTCACCGGCCAAGAGCTCTATGCTCGAGAACACTGGATGGCTCGATGTCGAAGAGACCAAGCAGATTGTAGATGTATCGGGAAACTTTGATGTGTGTATACCGCTCAGCATGCTCCTCGGCTGTGCCGAAGATTATCGTAAAATTGTCGTAAATGCCAAGCACGAGTTGATTCTCACGAGATCAAAGACTGATGATAATGCCATTGTACAAACGGCCGCCGAAGACTACAAACCCGTATTGCATAAAATAGAATGGCTCGTACCGTATGTAACAGTCTCGGATCAGCGAAAAATTCAGCTGTTAAAGTTTCTCGCCAAAGACGCACCAATCTCCATGAGTTTCCAAACATTGGAACTGTATGAATATCCGTTGCTGCCTGCCACCTCTAAGCACGTGTGGTCTGTGAAAACTTCGAAGCAACTAGAGAAGCCACGTTATGTCATACTCGCGCTGCAGACGGGACGGAA